>PVLC010017737.1:0-33167 GCA_004027655.1 Graphiurus murinus
CAGCTCCAGATTCTTAATCCCAATACCATAATGCCAGTTCCAACAATAATGGAATTCACTCCAAGAGCTCTCTTCTTCCCTATTGCTCTCCTCAAAACCTCTCCCCTCCCTGGCTCCCTCCCCGCCCCCTCTCTTTCCTCCCCAGACCTGTAGAATCAGGGCTTTTTTTCCCCCTGTATTTAGTCTTGGATTATCTGTACTAGTAAGTAACTTCAGGGACAGAACTGGAATTTCTCATTAAACCACCTATCTTTTCCATTCCCCTCCTACAAGGTGCTGGGTGGCTGTGGCACCACCATGCAGGGAGGTGTGCTTACACACACACACACACACACACACACACACGCACACACACGCACGCACACACATCCCTCTTCCCAGCCGCTACCCAGTGCCCCCACGGCGAGGACTGCCTGTGACAGCCCCACGCTCCTCAGACGGGCAAGAGCGGGGCTTCCGCGCCTCAGTTAATTACCATTTCTTGCCTGCGCGCTTGATTTCAATAAAGTCCCTCTAATTACTTCAAATATCACCCTCGCCGGCCTCCTCCCCTCTCCCGCGCCCCTCTTTCTCTTGGAGAGCTGGAGACGGGTGAACTCACACACCAGCCAGCCAGGCAGCCAGCCTCGGGCAGGCGCAGCGCTGAGCAGAGTCTAACCCGAGCTAATAAGCCGGGAGAGGTAATAAACTCCACTTCCCGGAGTTAATAAACCTGGAAAACACAATTATCGCTGCTTTTACTATTATTAAAAGATTGCCATTATTATTATTGTTGTTGTCCTCGGCCTCATCTGCCGCCGTCCCAGGACCCTCCCCCGCGCCCGCCGCCGGCGGCCCCTCCCCCGCCTCACCGGTGGCAGTAATATTGTGTGCGTAATCCCGCCGGGGCTCCCCGGCACTGCCCTGATGCGGGAAGTAATATTGGAGCCGGAACAGCCCGGTCCCTCCAGGCTCAGCTCTGCCCTTTCATATTACACACTGTTCAGTCAAATCCATCACCAGCCTCCGGACCCCTCGGATAGGCAGGAGGATGATTAAAGGAGCTGGGGGGAGGGGAAGGGGGCAGCGGGAGGGGGTGACAACAGGAGCAAAGATATTTGGGTTTGGGGCACGCCCCAGCTGTCAGCGAGCCCCATTTCCGTCTGAGCTTCTGAGGCCTGCTGCTTCTCTGGCAAGGCATCCTCGTTCCCTCCGGATCAGTAGCTGGGAATGTCTGCAGCCAGGGTGATAGAACCTGCCTGCTTCCCACACTTCCCGCTTTCTCCTTCGCCTGCTCTCCTTCCCTCTGAAGGAGTCCTGCCATCTCTGCAGGTCCCTGACTCCTGAACGGGCCCCTGCTCTTCCAGGAGGGGTGCGGGGGTGGGAAGGAGGGCCTCCCGGCCCACCTAAGTCTAAGCCAGCTTACTCTGCCCAGGTCCAACACTGTCAAGTGTCTGCAGCAGCCAGCTCAGGGGAGCCGCAGGCTGGAGCCCTGGCCTTCTGAACCCCAGGGCGATTTCTTATGTGAGCACCCGCATCTGCGCTCCCATGGTCTCCTCGGCCTACTCCCTGTCAACGCCTTTGGTAGCCAGTCTCTACAAGCAAGATCATGCACCTGCCCCAAACCTGCCCGGCTTACGCGTGGTTCCCATTTCCAGGGACTGGGATCAGTGGACCCAGGAGATTGTGCACCTCGCAGGGGGAGAGTGGGCGATACCTACAGATGTCTGTGACGGGTCCCTGCTGGCCTCGAGTGGGGAGGCAGAGGCCAGGGATGCTGCTGAGCATCTTATAGCATCCTACATGTTGTGGGGCAGCTCTGCCAGGAAGACCCACCCAGCCCGAGAGGCAGCACCGAGACCTGAGACAGGGCTCTGCTAGATCCACCCGCTCAGCAACCCCGTCACCCTCAGACCTCCTCCAAGCGCAGGTGAAATCCTGGAGACCCAGAGGTGGCTTGGCAGGTCAGACCCCTCTCTTGGGGAGTGGAGGCGCTCACGGGGTGGGAGGAGGAAAGCTGGGGGGAGGTTTGGGGGACAGTACCACAGAGGGCCACGGCAGAAATAAGCAACACTCCAAGGAGAGAAGGATCCCAAGCCGACCAGCCCTGGGCTGACTTTATCTCTGCACACTATCCAGAACCAGTGTTTCAAGGGGCAGCCGCTGCAGAAATGGACACCTCGAATTCGCCCCAGGTCATCCTGGTGGACAGAGAGCCCTCGGGGTGTGCAGAACCACCAGCCGGCACCAGCCGGGCTGCTGCTGAGCCCTAACTCCACACCCTGGCCCAGGACCCACCAGAAAGAGATGTCAGACCCGGGGCCGCCCCACCCTCAATGCAAGAAGCTGCAGCTGGACGGCAGGAGCTGGGCAGGGAGAGCCTGGCACCCTCTCAGCCACAGCCAGCCCTCTCCACAGGCGAGGTCCCCCAGCAGGAGGCTCCAGACGAAGTGGAGTACCATGAAACATTGTGGGCACAGCGGCGGCTCAGCTGTGCCCTTCCCGCCCCAGGCCTCTCCTGGGCACCCTCAGGGGTGGGAGAGGCAGGACTGGCCACCAGGAACCTTAGAGGCCAGCAGAGAAACTGCAAGGAGAAGCGTCTCTCTCTGACACGAAGACTGAGAGATTGCATGGCTTCCTTCTGTTGAGATGGGGGTGGGGGCAGAAAGGAGGGAAAGCATGAGACGCAAAGGCTTGGAGAGAGAAGATAAGCTTGGCAGAAACACCGAGCTGGGCTCCTGCACAGAAGCCAGTGGCATCTGATTGACGAGACCAGGGCTGGAGACACAGGGGTCCCTCCTCCAGACCCCAGCCCAGCCCCAGCAGCAGCCTGCCAGCATGTGGCCAAGGCAGGTCACAGGTGTCCATGCTTCCCGAGTTGTCCCTGGGCGTGAAGGCTGTCCCATGGTGCTGCGTGCCCGTAGGGACAGCCAATGGGCGCTAGGAGGCGTGTAGGACAAGCCCGCAGGCCGAGGGAGCAACCTCTGGCTCTCCTCCGACAGCCCTCGCTTCACCTGCAAGTCTGCCCTGGAACCTGGCCAGAAGCCTAGCCAGCACTGAACCCAGCGGCGCACCCAGGGGGCCGGCAGGGCGGCTGGAGCACCTGTGCCCGCCATGGCGGACATCCCGCTCCAGGTTCAGTGCGAACAAGACTCAAGGATCTCGGCAACATTCGGTGCGGGTGCACCCCAGAGGCGCAGCTAGGATAGAGCTCGAGGCAGGTCTCCACCGTCCACCAAGCCGAGGTTTCCTCCTCGGTGACAAAGGGAAACTCGTGCCCCCTTCTGTCGTTGCTTGGGGCCTCCCATCTTATCTCAAGATCTTGTTCCACATGGGAATAAGAGGCAGGCACAGCCCACAGGCCAATTGTCAGAAGAGACGCAGCAATGTGTCTCTCTGGGGCAGAAACCTCGATGCAAATGATGCTCAGGACGATGGCACTGATCAAGGACCAGCAGGGACAGCCTGCACCGTGGAGAGCCCAGAGCTGAGGCGACAGGTCAGCTTCCGGGGGAGTTGTACAGATTGCTGAAATGTCTGGCTGGCTGGCTGCTATGGCCTGGATGTGGTCGGTCCTGTCCGCCCCAAGGATCCATGAGTGGGAATCTTGGTTCCCGATGTGGGGAACTAAAAGGTGACGGAACCTTTAAGAGGTGGGGCTTAGTGCCAGTCACTGGGGGAGCTGACCTTGGAGAGGCCTGGGTTAGCCCTGCCAGTGAGTGAGGGCAAAGAGCGAGTCCTCTGGCTTCCTGGCTCGCCCTGAGATCTCCCCTCCCTACACACTGTGTACCACAAGGAGCCACAGAGCCAGGTGGAAGCTGCGACCACGCTCCTGAACCTCAGAACTGCGAGCTGCACAAACCATTCTTCTCTACCAAGCATGTGAGAACAACAGAAACGGGCTAACGTGCTCTGTAAAGCAATGAGTGCACCTGAACTATGTCAGCAACCCCAAACCATTCGGTGAAGGCAATGGCAGGGCCCAGCCCCGGCACAGTGAGACCCGGGCATGGAGTCAGCAGATACAACTGGACGCTTGCTAACTTTAGGGAAAAGAAAAGAGAACAGTGTGGTCGATGGCAGAAGTGGCCGTGTGGAAAGATTGACACTCCTCCCAAAAAAGTCGTCCCGTGAGGCGGGTGAATAGAGGCTGAAAGCACAGAGGGAATAAAGGAATCTGGGGGAGTCTGACAGAAAAGGCTGCAAGTCAGAGTGCCCTCTCACCCAGCTCTAGAAAAACCAGAAACCACGGCAGTGTGAAACCATTTACAGTTCTAACACATGGAACGTTCAAGAGTGCCATCGACAGGCCAATGACTACCTCCAACACGACATATTTCGTGTGTGTGTGTGTGTGTAGTGTCTACATGGCCCAGCTCAGGATCAGGGTCCCAGTAACTACCATGCATGAAAATTGAGAAGACCAGACTCATAATAACACAAGTGACAGCTAACATGGAGTAATTCCCTCATGCCAGAAGCAACTCTAAGTTCTTCATATAATCGCCACTATCCTGCTTTACCTCACTCTCCTAAGGTAGACATTTTCTTCTTTAAGAATTCTTCTTAAGAATGCCTACCTTATAATGTTAGCAACAGTAAGTAATAATAAGTTAATTACAAGGTCACAGGAAGCTGCTGGGTCAAAGTCCATGTCTCAGTTGTTATTATTCTCACTGCTATAATCCAAGTAAGCCTGGCCACACAGCTTAGAGGAAGGGAGATTTATCTGCTCACAGTTTTTGGAGATTTCAGGATTCAGTCCATGTCAGGCCAGGTCTGCAGATCTCAGAGTATGGGGTTAGGAAGCAGAGAGTGGAAGAAAGCAAGGCTCTGCTATTACATAGTGGAGCCCAAAGCAAGAGAGAGCAAGCAAGGAAACTCAAAAGCCAAAGCCATAACCCCGGGGACTCATCTTCTCCAGCTGCACCCTGCCTGTCTAGCTTACCACCTAGTAAATCCATTACAGTGGATGTATCTACTGATAACATTACAGCCCCCATGACCTAATTATGTCAGCCCCGAACATGAATACATGAGCTCTTCAGGGGATCGTCTATACCTAGCCATAACAACCCAGAACATGGCTCTTCCTCCAGCAACAGCTGGGTGGCTCCTGGGAGACCCACTCTCCACCCAGATAACTACAGACTCCAGAGGAAATATAGAAAATGGCAGAATAAAGACAGTGGGCAGTGTGTCAAAAGCAGGCAGAGTTTGAAGGGCAGCCACCATATGGAAGAAGGAACAGAACTTGTGGATTTTCCGGTTTTTACAGGATGACTAAGAAACTCAGATGGAAAATCCATAATCTAACTGACTGGAAGAATCAGAGAATGGAATTTGGAGCAACCACACCAGCTACAAAGTGCAGGAAGAAACTTGGAAAGACCAGAGAGGGGGAGCCCCAAATTCTAGGCATAAGCTCTAAATTTCCAGCTCACTCTTGAACGACACACGTGCTGGGTAGAATCCAAGCAGCCAAATTAAGGATCAAAGACGCAAACCAAGGTTCTAGTTGAAGCAGACCACAGGGATAAAGTTTGCAGTTTAAGCTCAGCCAAGTTAACTGACTACAGGAATTTTTTTTAAATGAGATACAAGCTGGGTGGGGTGGTATAAGCCTGTAATTCCAGTACTTGGGAGGCTGAGACAGGAGGATTGCAGATTTGAGACAAACATCAGCAACTTAGTGAGGCTCTCGGCAACTTGGCGAGACCCTGATTCAAAAATAACAGAGCTGGGGGTGTAGCTCAGAGGTAAATGCCCCTGGGTTCAATCTTCAGTACCACCATCACCACCACCAAAAAAAAAAAAAAATAGATACAAATACTTTTTGCGGGAACATAATAATTCAGGTTATCTATAGTGTATCGTGTCCAAGACACAATCTATAATCACTAACATGACCCACACTCAAGAGAAAAGATCATCAACAGAGGCCAACTCTAAATGACCTACATGTAGGACAAGGATTTTAAAGCATCTATTATAACCATCTTCAAGGATGTAAAGAAAAATATGTTCAAGAAGAATGAAAAGATAGGAAATGTCACCACAGAAAGATAAAGCATAAGAAGAGCCAAATGAGCCGGGCGTGGCGGTGCACGCTTGTAATCCCAGCATTTGGGAGGCTGAGGTCAGCCTCCTAGTGAGGCATTCCGCAACTTAATGAGACCCTGTTTCAAAATAAAGAATAAAAAATAGGGCTGGGGGTATAGCTCAGAGGTAGAATGCCCCTTAGTTCAATCACCAGTACTGCAAAAAAAGAAAAAAATATTGAAATGAAATCCTTTAAAAACCCATTAATTAAAAGAAAGAATAAAAGGAGAAACAGAGAGTGAAAAACAGTGTGCATAAACAGAAGACAAGTAGAATACAACAGGCCTAAATCTAGCATTATCAGTAATTACACTAAACATTAATGGACTAGACCCTTGAATTAAAGGAAGAGGTTTTCAGAATAGATTTTTAAAAAGCAAGACTCAGCTACATACTATGCATAAGAGATACACTTTAAATAAATAAGGATTATAAAACAAGCAGTCTATTTTCCAATTTTAACTATTATACTATACATTATCTATAAAGTACCTTCCTTTTCTAAAATACAGTGATTTTGCATGTATGTGAGTATATGCATGTATACATGGGTAGATATATAATATCTAAGTATTAGATAAATAATATCTAAGATACAATTACAGTAAGTAGTCAAATTCGTGTGTGTCCAAACCCAGAAGAAATGGCAGAAGGGACAATTTACTAGGTACATCCATCCATCATTGCTTATTTTGTTTCCTAATCAATGTTCATTTTGTCAAATAATCAGATGCAGTTTGGGTGATTCTGTCCAGAAAACCACATCACTTTTTTTTAATATGTGTGTGTGTGTGTGTGTGTGTGTGTGTGTGTGTGTGTTACTGGGGATTAAACCCAGGGGCATTCTAGCTCCAAGCTACACCCCCAGTCCTATTTTATTTTTTAATTTTGAAACAGGGCCTCACTAAGTTGCTGAGAACCTCGCTAAGTTGCTGAGGTTAGCCTCAAACCCGTGGTCCTCTGGTCTCAGCCTCCCAAGTACAGGTGTGTGCCAAGATACTCAGCTCACTTATTCTTAAAGAGTGACTAAACCTACCCAAACAGCAACAGAACTGTCCAAGAGTGGCTTACATGTGAATTTTGCAGAAGGGATTGGCGTGACCTTTTCACAACACCTGGTGATTAGAGCAGACAGTGTCTTCAGGGTTTTGCTCACGGATGAAGCAGCTGGGACACAGCGCAAGGAGCCCTGGACGTGCCGTTGGGAAGCTGGCTTCATCCCACGAGTACCCCCTGAAAGCCTGAGATGCTGGGACTGCTGGCCTCCTTGACACTGGATTTCCTCATCCCAGATGAGACTGTGGTGATGGTGCGTGACTTGGATCTGTTTCCACAGCTGCCCCTTTGTCCTCACCTCCCAGCCTGGACTGCCCCTCTCCTCCTCTCCAAGTTCACTCGATTCTTTCAACCTCCATCCAAGCCCACCTTTCTCTTTGTGAGGCTCCTTCCAAGTCCAGGTACCCTCGATCTCCTCTTTTCAAATGTACCCTAATTTGAATTTTAAATTATACTTTAGAAGTTTTTAATTTCCTTTTAAGTTTCCAACTGCATTCAGTGTGTTCCACAGCCATTTGTTCTCTGTGCGTTTCTTTTTTATACATCTTAACCCTCCAACAAAATTTCATAGTTCTTGAAGGAAGGGGTTGTTTTCTAAGCCACACGCATGTGCCCACATCTGCACATGATGAAAACAGAATTCCTACTAGTAATGATGACTGCTTTGAACCTGTTTCCTTGTTGCTAAGGGAAGCAGTCGCACTAGGTATTGTCTTGTGTGATTTTTTATGATTCTCGAGGCACCTTTACACAGAGTGTCTGGTTTTTCAGTTATCTGTGACATAAGTCCATTAATGTCTCTCATATAGAGGTAAATAAATTCAAGTTAAGAAAAGTTAAACACAATGACCAACGAAGATGTAGGTGAACAGTAGACCACTAGTATATTAGTAGATGGCCTCATACAGACACAGCTGGGTCAAGACGCACAAACTGCTACTCCACCAATCCAGGGTGAGTTAGCACAAATCACTTATGTGAGACTGCTACCTGGTCTGTAAACTGATATGAACTGAGAAAATAATCGATTGCTGGAGAGAGAGAGAGAGAGAGAGAGAGAGAGAGAGAGAGAGAGAGATCACAATTCAGTTGAAAAGCCCAAGCACAAATGAATAGATGCAGAAGATTCCAGTGACTATAATTACAATTGCCTTTGATTCCATGATAATAATAATGATGATAAAAGTTAACATTTACTAGCCGGGCATGGTGGTACACAACTGTAATCCCAGTGCTTGGGAGGCTAAGACAGGAGGATGACAGATTTGAAGCTAGCCTCAGCAACTATGCAAGACCCTGTTTCAAAATTAAAAAGAAAAAAGGATTATGGGTATAGCTTAGAGATAGAATGCCTCTGGACTCAACCTCTAGCACAAAATAAATAAAAAGTTAACATTTACTGTTTCAAGTTATTTATACTCATTGTCTTACTTCAACTCATAACATCTATATGAGGTTGGTAATATATTTTCATAACTTTATATGTAACTAAACTGAAAGCACAGATAGATAGATAGATATTTAGATAGATATTTAGATAGATAGATAGATAGATAGATAGATAGATAGATAGATAGATAGATAGATAGATAGATAAAACACGTAGTGAATACTTAAGTCCAGGATTCAAACCCAGGGCTCACCACCCAGCACCCTGCCACTCTATCAGACTGAACATCCCTAATCCCATGACTTGTTATGAAGAAACCAGGGGACTGGGCACTGGCTCAAACTGAATTCCTTTCACACCGGAGCTACCCTGGCCACCAGTGGAACTGAGAGCAAGCTCACGCCTCTCCACACCCATCGAGCCTGAGACAACTGGAGGGGCACCTCAGCCAGGGCTCCGGTCTCCCCTGGGGCCAGGACCAGCTGCGGGGGAGCTGCCGAGCGGAGCAGAAGCCCCCAGGATCGCCCTGGAGGCTGGAGGAAGGGACTGGCATCCGAGGGCACACCCCGGGGAGGCATTTCCTCCCGCAAGTTCAGAGTTCTTTGACTTTGGACTGTATCACTGACATACCACTCTCTTGCCAACAGAGGCTTTACCGTATGTTCCAATTTGGGGCGAGTCTTTTTATATAAATTAGTTTGCGTTCTGAAATGGGAAGAGAGAGAGCAGGCCGTCGAGTTAGGAGTGATTCCTATGGTTTGTTTAAAACAAGACCTTTCTGCTGGGCTCTCGAGGCATGCTCCTCCTGGTTTGCACAGAACCTTCAAAGCGAATCTTAGAAAGGGCTGCGAGAAAGTGGGGGCGATTCTGAAAACACACGATCAAAGGCTGGGTTCTCTGGCAAAAGTGAAAACACTCACACGATGTGTGCGTAAGTGAACGAAAGTCAAGGGTACTTTTAAAAACTGGGGTGTACGTGGCTGAAGTACTATTAGCAAAGTGACTAATTAGGCCCACACCACGATCTCCTTTACGGAGGATAATCAATAACTTACTAAGTCCTGTCATTACATGTACCCTCTGCGAGGGACGGGGCCTCTGCACAGGTGAGCCCCGGCAAGGTCGCACACGCCTGTGAAACCCAGGCGCATTAGCTCCTCCTGACAGCTGTAATCCAGGCGGTGGAGCCGGTGCATCTGCAGCCCCAACGAGTGGGCACCATTAGCAAAGAGGGTAAACAAAGACCTGCCCACCGAGCCGAGGACTACACTTCACACTGGAGTGAAGTCACAGATAAATGCAGGACGGCCACAGTTGAAACTTACTTGTCAGTTCATGCGACCAACAGTGGGGAACAGATTTCACCTGTCCTAAAGCTCCCGTTTCTCAAACCAAGTATTTCTGTATTCGTGTGTGTGTGTGTGTGGTCCTGGGGATTGAACCTAGAGGTGTTCTACCTCTGAGCTACACCCCCAACCCTATTTTTTATTTTTTATGTTGAAACAGGATCTAAGTGGTGGAAGGCCTCACTAAATTGCAGAGGCTGGTCGTGAACCTGCGATCCTCTGGTCTCAGCCTCCCAAGTACTGGGATTACAGGCGTGTGCCACCATACTCGGCTTCAAACCAGGTATTTCTTGCTCTTATTTTTTTTTCCTTCTTGAATCTGATTGTGTGAGTTTTTTTCTTTACAAGGCAATCCATCTGATTCTATTTTCTTCTAAAATATTAGGGGCAGCCATGAGGAATCTTTAGGAAAGTAATACTGAGGGTCAAAGGTTGTGAAAGAAAGAAGAAAGAAAGAGAGAGAAAGAGAAAGAAAGAAAGAAAGAAAGAAAGAAAGAAAGAAAGAAAGAAAGAAAACCAATTGCAGTGGACTAACATGGCCCATGGGGACACAGCCCAGTACTGTCCAGGGTTGCTGAATTAGCGAATAAACGATTAGGACGATAGCTTTCAGCAGGTGGTTTTTAAGCATCCTCTTCAAGTCCCTGTGACGCATGTGAAGAAATAGTTCCTGCCTCTGAGAGACCAGACAGATTCTGAGAGGTTATCGGAGTTGGGGTCTGGGCCCATGTCTGGGGCGGGGCGCTGTCTGCGTCTTCTTGCCCCCCCCCCACCTCCTGCAATATATTACTCCATGCCAGAAGGGCTCAGTGCTTCCCACGTACCTTTCTTCCAGGTCCTAACTCTTGGCCACTGGGGATCACAGGCACCTTCAGGAGCTGATTAAAATCATCCGTGGACACCCTGCCTCAGGAACACACACACATGCATATGCATGTACACATACACACACACACACACAGGTGCGCATGCACATACATGAACACAGGCACACACACATACATACACACATATACACGTACACACGTACACACATGCACACACGTGCACACTCACACACGTACACACACACACACACAGGTGCGCATGCACATACATGAACACAGGCACACACACATACATACACACATATACACGTACACACGTACACACATGCACACACGTGCACACTCACACACGTACACACACACACACACACATACATACACACACACCACTTATGGAAAATAAAGTCCAAGGGACTCTAGGATGCCCAGCAGCGGGGACATGGCCCCTGACTGGTCTGGACGGGGCCAGGCGCCGTGCCCAGCGGCCTCCCCCTGCACCGTGCTCCCCTCCTGCCTGCACGCACAGGCACGCGGGGACCAGCCCTGCACTGAGGCCTGCCAGGCTGCCTGGTTCCGTTTCTCAGTCCGAGGATGCGGGTTGGGTCCCCATGAAAAACAAGAGGTGTCGACTCAGCCCCGGGACGGGGTGCACCTCAGAGTTTTCATCCACTGACTGACCGGTGTGCATGTTCTCAGTCACAACCGGGACCAAGTGCATCCCTGCACGCACCTGAGAGTGTGAGTGTGTGTGTGTGTGTGTGTGTGTGTGTGTGTGTGTGTCCAAAGGGCAATTCCAAAAGCACGCTTCATGTTCATAGAAGCAGGCAGGACCGTTGAGGGTTAACTGACCCCTTGTGCACAATTACAACACCAACCCAAGGCCTTGGACAAACCTCTGTCCACTAAGAACACCATTCAAGTCTCAGAAAGAATAGGTTCTCCCTGGACAGAGGCACGCTGATCGGGAGGCCCTGGGCAGGACACACTCCCTCCACCTTGTCCCCAGATATTAGCCCAATCTGGTAAAACGCCAGGGGCCCGAGTGCCTGGATTCCACAGCACGGAACTTTACTGGCAGCGCGTGTGACCGTATTACAGGTAATGCGGGCTTTGGAGCTCTCTCCTCGCTGATTAACCAGCGACGTCAGGGCAAAGCTGAAATGGCTTCGCCATAACAACTCGGCCCCTGCGATGCTGCTCGTCATTAAGTGTTTAAGGGAGTTCACGGGAAGTCCTTTAATCCTCCCATAATTGAGCCGGGGAAAGGGGCCGGCGGGGAGCACAGTCACCTGAGCTGACAGTCACTAAGTTCAGCTACTAATGGCTTTCGAATAGTCCCACCCTGTCCCGGCTGCCTTTTAAGAGCGTGCACTGCGCTTGGCCCTTGCTCTTTAACTGTCAACAGGGAGACTGCAAAAGAATACATCATGAAGTATCGCAACTCAACTCGTATTACAGTTCTCCGCCCCAGTCTCCCGCCTCGCACGCCGGAGCTCGGCCCAAACTAAGCCTAAGGACCGGTGGACACTCGTTCCATACATCAGCGGGATGTCCATGATATCAAGTCGCCCGCTGCCGATGTCTCTTCCACTGAATTTACCGGCCACTGAGGCAGAGCCCTCGAAAGTCACTCAGCTCCCTGGGCAACATCGAGTTATCGAGTTCCAATTAACTCTCCGCTAAGCCGAGAGCTCTGGCTCCACGTAACCTTGTCTCCTTTCCTTTCCCGGGGTCAGAAGGATGTGACACCCCTAGACGTCAGGCAGGGTCCCCCGTGACTGCCCGCAGCTCGCTGGTCCCTGATAATGAGGCCCCACCGCTGCACACACTAGACACTTTGTGACCTAAAGCTCTGACCGCAGAGAGCTCCAGGTGACCGTCCAGGTGCGTGTGGATCATCTCCAAGAGGCCGGACATGTGTCCAGGCAAGACGGCACCAGAATCCAAGGACTCTGCAAATCCGCAGTTCTGCCCGCAGGAACCCGCTGGGCTGGTCTGCACCGCGCTGAGAGGTGGGGAAGCTGTGAGTGCCATGTATGAAGGTGATGACCAAGTCCCTGCGGTGCTGCCCTAGGAAGAGATGAATGTGAGCGGTGTGGTTGCACACCTCTGTAATACTAGGGCTTGGGAGGCTGGGGCAGGAGGATCACAGGTTTGAGGCCAGACTCAGCAACTTAGCAAGACCCTCAGCAACTTTGCAAGACTCTGTTTCAAAACAAAAAGGTCTAGAGGTGTAGTTCAAGGGTAGATCACCCCTGGGTTTGATCCCCAGTACCAAAAAAAAAGGGATGAATGTAGTTCTTGCAGGAGCCTCATCAGTCCCCCCTCCCCAGAAAGCAAGTTGCTATAAAAAGTGCACGCCTGGCCACCAGCCTCTGTGCTCCTGTCTTGCTCTGTGATCTCCTCTGCACACACTAGTTATGATGCCGATACCAAGAGTCTTTCACAGAGGCCAAACAGATAGAGCTCCCTGGTCGTGGACTCTCAGCCTCCAGAACAGCGAGCTAAACAAACCTTTCTTCTTTCTAAAGTCCCCAGCCTTGGGTATTTTGTTATGGCAATAGAAAACCAACTAAGACACCAACCAAGTGGACAAGACAGTAAAATAGAGATATCTAAGTGAAGAAACCAAACCACCATAGTACTGTCAGCAAGGATGGCGTCTGCATCCTGAACTCTCTTCTCTTGAGCCAAGGGTCTTTTCCAGGCACAGCTGACTGGCTCCTGGCCTGGGGAGACTTTCAGAGTAGTCCTGGGGAATTGGCCATGCAGTGGTGTAGCTTGGACTACACTGTAGACAAACAGAGCTCTGTATGGACTAGAAGAAGTGGGGAGAAGACAGGCCAGCAAGTGTAAACTAGGACTACCAATATCTGGAGAAGCAGGAAATCAGCTGCAACCTTACTCTGCCGCCATTCCCAGGCCGGTGAACCAGGGTGGCCTTGGAAGAAACGCCCTGTTGGGAGCTGCGGTGGCCACCCTGCAAGAGGCCTTGACCCCCCTGCTGCCTCCGCCCGGTGACGGTCAGTTCCAGCTCATCCTCAGGAAGTTCACAAAGGAGCAAGAGAATGGGGGCTGGGAAAGTGTGTGGGGCAGAACCTGTGTCCTGATGCGTCTCCCGCCCTGTGCTAGGTGCGCCCCCCCCCATCCAGATGATGTCATCCCTCCTGGATTTCTACCCTCCTCCCTCTCCTGGCCAAATGAATTTGACGGCCAAGTAGGCTCAAAGTGCCCCCTCCACAAGCATCTCCCCTTCCCCGCACCGCTGCCCAAGTAAAGTACCACCTTTCCCCTCCCATCTTCCTTTCATTAAAATCTTCTCAAAAGAGTTGGCCACGACACTCTGGTGTGCTTAGGTAAAGACTGTCCCCTTAAGAGCTCATGTACTGATGTTCAGAGCTGAGGTGGCTGTAGCCTCATCAGTGGATAAATTCATCATAATGGACTCACTGGGTGGTGACCGAGGCAGGTGAAGGGAGTGGCTGAGGAAGGTGGGTCCCTGGGGGTGTGACCTTAGGGATGTGCTTTTGTCTCTGAATCCCCTTGCTTGCTCTGTCTTGTTTTCAGCTTCCATTATGTGAGAACAGAGTCAGTGTCTGTTCTCTCTCTCTCTCTCTCTCTCTCTCTCTCTCTCTCTCTCTCTCTCTCTCTCTCTCTCTCTCTCCCTCTCTCTCTCTCTCTCTCTGCCTCCTGAGATCCGCAGACCTTGACCTCACATGGGCTGAGCCCTAAATCTACTAAAACTATGAGCAAATAACTCTTCCTTCCTCTAAGTTGCATGATTGGTTGTTTTGAATCGTAGCAGTGAGAGGTTGACTGAGACACGCTCCCTGTACTCCTTCAACTTCTCTTCACTATACAACCTACTAAAATGGTGTCCTGACCCCCTCCCACGCATGCAGGAAAACTACTCTTAACAGGCGACCAAGGACTGACTGCCCATTGCAAAGGTGAGGGGCAGCCCTACTTCTTAAAAGCCCCCTTCCCCACTCCCCTGCTCCTGAGGCTACTGGGGGCTCTTCCAGGTCTCCTGGGGTACCACAGCTCCCCAGTCCTCCGTCCTTTGGCCCCTTCTCAGTCTATGTGGTTTCGATCCCCGTGGGGACTCTCCTCTTCCCATATTTACATGACTACCTGCCCTGGAGATTTTTGTCCAGGCTGCTCGCCGGTCTGTTTTCACCACAGCCCCAGGACACCTCCACCTGAACGTCTGGCCAGCAGCTTAGCCTGGCCACAGGGTCCTTATAACCCGCTTGTGTGCGTCCCACACTCCTGCTCTGCTCCTCGAATTCTCCCCACCAGGTATTGGTCAGCCTGTCACGTCACCCCTCTGCATCATCATAAGACCTCCCCGCCCCGTCACGCTGTCCTCGGTTAAAAGTCACTAAGTTCAGCCGGGCGTGGTGACCCACACTTGTCACCCCAGTACATGGGAGGCTGAGACTGGAGGATCACAGGTTCAAGGCCAGGCTCAGCTACTTAGTGAGGCCCTCTGCAACTTAGTGACATCCTGTTTCAAATTAAAGAATAAAAATAGGACTGGGGGTGTAGCTCGGAGGTAGAATGCCCCTGGGTCCAATCCCCAGTAGCACAAAAAAATAAATAAATAAGTCACTAAGTTCAATCTGTCCTGTGTCGGGAGCGTGTTAAAGGTCAAGTTTGTCCTCGACACCCTAATTCACTCCCCACCTTACGATCTCAGAGAATCTACAGCAGACTCAGCGCTGTCTCCAGCCTCCACCCAGCCTCCCACTGGTACTTGCCACCAGAAATACCTTTCTGGAAAGTAATGGCCACATCACCCCCCTGCTGAAAAGCCTGCTGGTTGTCTGCAGCATGCAAGATGGAGGCAGAAGTCTCTGGATGTTACACCATGCTCCTTGACGCTGTTCTGCAGTGCGCGCTACCCTTCCCCCAACGCACCTGGCGCTGCGGCCACCGTTCCCACAGGCACCAATGTGCTTCCTTCCAAGGACTCGCCCCCCTTGCCCGGCTTCTCCCTCTGCCTGGAACGCCCCGTCATCTCCCCTTCTCCTGCATGCCCATTTGTTCTCCAGCAGCCGGTTAACATGCCACCTCCTCTACAAAGCTGTCCAGCGACGCCAAGCAAGCCACACGATTGGCTCCTTTAACCAGCACGCATTTGCTCCATGCCTCTGTATGCCAAGCACGCTGCAAGGTGCTGGAGAGGAGGAGCTTAAAAACAAAACAAAACAGGGAGGCGGCTCCCGCCGAGCCCATGACCTAGTGACATACATAGGTAGGTAGGTAGGTAAGTAGATAGATGATAGATAAACAGAACTACAGGTAGGTAGGAAGGTAGGTAGGAGATGGATAAATAGAACTATAGGTAGGTAGGTAGGGGATGATAGATAGATAGATAGATAGATAGATAGATAGATAGATAGATAAAAAGAACTGTAGGTAGGTAGGTAGGTGGGTGGTGGGTGGGTGGATAGATAGATGCAAGGATGGAAGGAAGGATGGATGGATGGATAGATAGATAGATAGATAGATAGATAGATAGAACCAAAGATAGGTAGGTCGGTCCACAGATAGGCAGGTAGGTAGATAGATGATTGATAGGTAGGTAGATAGATGATAGATAGATATTGATTGATTGATTGATTTTAATTTGGGACAAGCACTATGAACACAGAGCAATACAGAGTAAGAAATTCGAAAGAGCTGCTCTCTGTCCCTCTGACCACAGCTTTCTTAAAATAATTTTACTCTTTTCAAGCATTTGTTGAGCGAGATCTCGGTCTCTGCTGCACAGCTAACACATCAGTGTTTTGCTTTACATACCTGACACATATAAGAATTTAATAAGACTATTTGATGATTAAATGAAGAAGTGATTTAATTAGTGAGCCAACTGTTTATGAGTCTACTTAATTTCCAATTTGCAGAATCCACACACAACTAAGTAAGGTGTATTCCAGTTGCTGGTGTATTACCTGAAATCTCCAGTTTCATTAAATACCAGTTTACAACGATTAAATTTAGATGTACACTTCATCCCTCTGAAATTGACTGGAATCAGTTTTTTGGTTTTCTTTCCCAAGAACTGGGAATTGAACCCAGGGGTGCTCTACCGCTGAGCTACATCCTCAGCCCTTCTGACTTTTATATTTTTTATGGAGACAGGGTCTTACTAAGTTGCTGGAGGCTGGCCTGCGACTTGCCATCTCCCCGCCTCAGCCTCCAGAGTCACTGGGATTACAGGCGTGCACCACCATGCCCGGAACCAGGAACTAGCTGTAAGAGGACAAAGCGTTGGCCTTCATGGGAGAAATAACACAATATTCTGTGTCCTTAAAAACCAAGATTCCACTATCGCTCATCCATCAAGTGTGCCCAGTGCCATGCACAGACGACAGGGCTGCCCGTCGCGGTGGGGCCAGCCTCGCAGGGGCACAGAGGAGGGGCCTTCTCTAGATGAGGCTTGGACTTGCCTGAGAACGCAACACAGTTCCAAAGAAGACTTGGAAAGGGGCTGTCCAAGGGGCGGACGGACAGCTGCTGCTGAGTCCCCGTGGACGCTGCGTCTGGACAGCTCCGGATCTGATAGTCAACAGTTCCGCTGCCAAATGCAGACAGGCCCCCGCACAAAAGTCACCAATGGCAAACCTGGGAGCTGGAGAGGAGGGGAAACGATACCGCCTGCCCTTCCGTCTCTCTTCCTGTGGGGAAGAACGGCTCTGCAGGAAGGACAGTGGGGACCGTGCAGACGCACGGACGGCAAAGCGTGGGCTAGCACAGCTTTCTACTTGCGGGAGAGCCTGACACGCAGGAGTGACAGCATGCACACCTTGCACACCTTGCACACCCGCAGACACGCAGGCAACCCCCAAGTCCTCAAAACTTCCTTTAAAACCACAGACTACTCCAAGCAGCTGCCCGAAAGCTCAAGTAGCTAGCAGGTGCGGGCTTGTTTTCCAAGAGCTGGTGCAACAGGATGAGCTGAGAACTGTGATCTCACTGGGGTGTGAACACCAAGGTTCAAGCAGCAGATGGTGTGATTTAGCAGAAAGCCACTGGGCCGGCACCCCAGCTTCCCTCTTTACCAGTAGCATGACCTTGGGCAAGTTGACCTTCTGAGACTCAGTTTCCTCAACTAGGAAACAGGAGAGGGAACCAAGAACTTTATAACTAGCTTTTTTTTTTTTTTTTTTGGTACTGGGGATTGAACCCAGGATCATTCTACCATGAGTTACACCCCCCACCAGCCCTTTTTCTGTTTGTTCTGAAACAGGGTCTCCCTGGGTTGCTGAGAGTCTCCTTAGTTGCTGAGACTGGTCTTGAACCTGCGATCCTCCTGTCTCAGCTTCCCAAGTACTGGGATTATAAGCATGCACCCAGCTGTAGCTAACTTTTAAAATTGTTATGCAGATCTCTCTAATATGCAGGAAGGTTCTTTGAAAACTGAAAAGGATACGTTATTAACCAATGAATCCTTGTGCGACATTTTCTATGAGCCAGAGCCATGTATGGATCTGCACGCTGTACAAATGTTAACCCAAAAGGACCAAGGAGATTGGTAGCACGATCGTCCCCATTTCTGAGAGAGGAAATAGGCACAGAGGAAGAGAGGACCCTGTTCACGGAAGCACAGCACGGAAGGGATGTGACCCCAGACCCACTGGCCCCTGAGTCTGTGCTCCGAACCACTGCGCAATGTCAGCTGACCCTCCACAGCTCCTAAGAACGCATTTTGGTTTTTACTCATGTTTAAAAAAAAAGGCAATAATGATTATACTAAATCCTGTTTGTCTTCTGTTTGTATATTTGTTTGTTTGCAGTACTAGGGGTTGAACCCAGGGGTGTTCTACCTCTGAGCTACACATCCAGCCCTACAGTACTTTTTATTTTGTAACAGAATCTCACTAAGTTTCTGAGGCTGGCCTCAAACCCACCATCCTCCTGTCTAAGCCTCCCAAGAACTTCAGGTGTGCACAACCACACCCAGCCATACTCCTATTTTACCAAAAAGGCTTTTTGTGTGATCTTGCAAGAGTTCCTTGAGGTCATTATTATCACATTCCTTTGTAGAGATGAGGAAGTTGGGGCTTGGACATCGCTTGACAATAGGATGTGTGTTTAGAATTGGCTTTTTTTTTTTTTTCAGTAATGAAGAGGGCTATGCATGGTCCAAACCATTCATGACCACCTGTCCACTGCCTTCCATCTATGGCCAAAGACTTTTGAAATGGAAAGTTCAAACTAATTTTTCAAAAAAAAAAAAAAAAAGCACAAAGAAAATAAAACTCCAAGGTAAAGGAGTGCCGGGCGCAAAATCACCAGCAGCCTCACATCCAAACAGGGAAACTCCTACAAAGCATGGTTTGCATCCTGTCCAAAATTATCTCCTCCTCTCCTGGTCCACTGTAGGGTCTACAGGTCTACCTTGAGAAGGTCGTTCTGTTGACTGAACACCCACCTTCCAATGAAAAGCACCTTCAGTATGGGCACATCATCACGCACACCCCAGTGTGAATTGTCTCACAATGCCCTCTCCCATTTGAAAGCCAGACAGCGCTGGCCTTTCACACAGCAACTTGACGTGCAAAGGGCCAGGAGATGGTTTAGAACCTAAGGCAAGCACGGAAGCTTGGCGGAGCAGAGCTCCTAGGAGCCGGGCTGGAAGGAGTGTTGTGCTAGAGCCCGGGGCTCGGGGTGCACAGAGCTTCGAGGTAAGGGAGGTGCAGGAGCGAGCCCGCCTGGCTGCAGCTGAGGGCACGCCAGCAAGGTTTCCTGGGATGGTCTTCCCCTGTGGATTTTCACAGCCTACCTCACGGTGCTGAAGAGCTGCGCTCAAACCCTGTGAAGATGGCAGCTGTCATTACCAGGAAGCAGAGCAGACAGGAATCCCTGCCACCTTATGAGGAGGAGCAAGAGGAGAAAGGCCAGGAGGAAAATCTAGAGAGTTCTGTTCAGAAGGATTTGTTCCACTGTCAAGACCAGAGCCCCCAAGAGCCTGCCTCGGGGAAGGAAGCTGGAGTGACAGGAGGCGGGGAGGTGCAGGAAGGGCGCTTTCTAGAAAGCAGGCTGACATCAGGAAGGAGACGGGAGGACACAGGTGTGGCCAGTGATGCCTGGAGGCTGCACGGAACTGGGCTCGCTCCGGTGTTGCTGCCCAGCCAGGGACACAAGGACCGCCCAAGCCACCCTAAATGTCCAGTGCGGGGACAGCTCTCACGGCAGGCCACCAGAGCCCTCAACCACGCCTAGGTCTCTCCAGCGGTGGGATAGGACCTGTGACTGCCTGTCTCCAACACCTGGGAACTCACACTTTCCCCAGGTCACCGGCTTCTCTTCCCTGGGTCCATCCTAGGGAGAAGCATCAACTTCTCCACCGGAGCTGGGGCCCCGGGCTGAGCCGGCTTCAGGGCCCACTGTGGCTCAGGCTGCCCGGTGCTCAGACAAAGCCACACTCAGACCCTCCTGCAGAGACACAGGGGACTGTTTCTGGGCCCAGAGGGGCTGGCCTTAATCTGCTGCCAGCTAAGGCCAACAATGCGGAGAATGAAAGTATGACTCGGGCAGAGTCCCCAGGAGCCCAGCATTTGGGTATTTAAAGGAACTTTAATGAGCTTAAGAGGCTAATCTGGAGTTCAGGAGGGGGTGTTTTGTTTTGTTTTGTTTTGAAAAAATCCTTTTAAAGGCTCCTGAGGCTTGGACAGGGAGGAGGCAACCCAACAGGAGCCAAGGAGTGGCCGCGAGGAACTGAAGGGGACCGAGAATGGGGACAGAAACGAGACAGGAAGCTGCTCGAGAGCTCTCCTTACAGCGGCAGAACTTGGTGCTCAGGAGACAGTGGACGGGCGGGCCTGCTCCGGGTGGAGGAGCAGCAAGGACCCAAGAAGGGGCGATGCATGTGCATCCGACCAAAGTGCTGGCCGGGCTCCTGCCAAATGACCCCTCCCGGTACACGGTCCACGGCACCAGGTCCAGGTACTCCTCTGCCACCCAAACGCACCCGTTATAGGAGCAGGACATAGCCCTGCGGCCACTGAGCCTCCAGCAAGCTCAGAGAGGCTCCGGGGCCCAGAACGGTCACCCAAAGAGTAAGGACCGTGGGACCAAGAGAACCTGAGAATAACGCCCTGGCCAACTATTTCGAGGAGCCCCGCTCAGTAACCAGGTGGTCGCATGGCAGGATGATTATTTTGTGCTCCTCAGAAGCTAATCAGCTTCCTCGGAGTGAGACAATCAAGAGTCCCCGCAGTCCATCAGGATGACCAGGGCAGGAACGGAAGCCCTCAGTAAGATGGAGTGTCAGAATTTGATGCTTGCAGGTGTCAAGATGACAGAGGTAGCTCCTCCAGACACCGGGGACCGGGGCGGGGAGGCGGGACAGGACGGGGACAAACGCAGAATCTCGGTCCCGTCCCTGGCCTGTCCCCCAAGGAGAAATGCTTCTGGCGGTTTTTTCCATGAAAGGAGTTTATGGCAAGTCAGACAAGGCCGTCCAACCCGTAGTGGCCAGCTGTCTACCAGGGGTCACCTGTTAAGTGACAGTAATGGCAAAATGCAAATCTAATGGTGTGGGGAGACACATTGGAGGCCTTCGGAGTCACAAAAGCCAGCCGTCTTTGCTGTTATCCAAAAATAGGACCCCCAAGCTGGGACCCGGGAAGGCGGGAAGAGTCCAAACTTCCACGTGACTCGGGCTCCTGGACTTGGAAAGGCGTGGTCCATTTTGTATTTTTAGTCGGCATGACGTCGTGGTGCAGGGGTGTGGAACCTGGCAACGGTTTCTCTAGATGCCAGCTAATCCGTGCACAGCAGCCAGGTGACGTGCAGCTCCGAGGACGACACGTTTGCCTGGTTCACCATGGAAAAGCGCGGCGTAGACGCAGGCCTTCCAATCCTTTGTCGACCGTGCAGATGGGCTTCCGTGATGGGACTGCACGCAGACCCGCCCGGGCTGGGAAGCGGGTATAGGTTTTCTTTTATTCCTTGCAGAATGTCTTCACTAAGGCTGGCGTGTTTGTACTGCATTCCAACCACATCTGATATCTAGTGCCAAAAGAAACCTAATCCCTACCCTAAGTCTCATTTTATTTATTTTCAGGAGTGCGAAAACAAACATGTAGCAAGATTACAGTGTTTACGCCTACTTTTCAGACCTGAGCGCTCTAATCCTCCTGCTAATTAATGCCAGGGCCACCGCAATTTTATTAATTTCATCTTGGTTTAGAAATACAGAGACGCAGCATTGTGCTTTGCTGGGATAACAATTTGACATTTGGAAAGCGATCGCTGCGTCTCAGAAAGGCGGTTGGCGGGGCTTTATTTAAGATATGACAAAGAGACAGGAAGCCACAGTCAACGCTGGTCAATGATAACACGACTAGTTCTAATTGTGATAAATGGTTAAAATGCTCCTGTCACACCGCTCAGAGACTAAGGAGAAAACCTAAGTCCTACGGAGCACCCAGCCGGATTGTGCGCCCACCCCACGACACAGGCAATTAATTCTAAGGAACGTGATAGAGAAAAGAGGATCCTTCCTCTGGCCTCTCTGAAATTTGTTCCGGAACCTTCTCGACACTTTGTTCCTAAAATTGCCAACTTCCTTGAACCAAGTCTGTAAAAGCTGCTGATAACAAGACTGTTCTAATGTCCCCAAGAGACTTTCGGGAAAACCATAGGGTATAACAGGCCTGGAGCAACCCTGCCCCCTTCCCACAGAGAAGCCTTTCTGATTCTGTGAGAGGCTGACAGAGACGTCTCCACTACATATGCGTTGGCACACCCTAGCAAGGAACCCCTCTCTGAAAATGTAAAAATAAATTTAAAGTTTGTGTCCAAAAGAGTTTGAAAAAAAATGAAAAACACTAAAATAAAGATGTCATGGTGAGGGCAGAAATTATCTTTAAATCCCTCTCCTGTCGGTGTGATAGCTCCTCCCCCCACCCCCCATAATTCATTTCCCAGTATCGTACAACTGTACTTAATAATCAAGTTAACATGATTCAATATTGGTTGTTTGGAACTTGGTAAAATTCAACAATCACATTTTGCAACATGCATTGGCTCTGAAAAGCTTTAATAAATTTCTAGTAACATCATGGACATCTGAGAGTCACCTATTTTCTCACTGCTAAATGCTACAACCCAAATATAATTTCTTGGCCATAAAAATAATTAGCTGATGATTTAATAAATGGAGCTGTTCTCATTAGAAAAACAGTACCTGCTTACTATCCCCAAAAACCTCCTCAGAATTAAAAAAGGAAACCATGAAAAGAGAATGAGTGACAGTCTTTTGGTGAATGCAAAAGTTATAAATAAAAATGAAACTAAAAAGGGAGCGAGTCATGAGCTCAGAACAGCTCCTGTCACTGAAACTGGAATATCGAAAGCCGGGTCCCGGCCAGGTAGGGACAGAAATCCCAGAACTCTATGGCACGTAGAACCGGACAGGATGAACAGTTTTTAAAATGTGTTCCAATTATGTAAGGATCAAAAAAAAAAAAAAAAAAGACTCATACTCATGAGCATATTCTAACAAAGCAAGTCCACATCTAGGATTCTAGTTCCCAGAGTACTATCAATATAATCTCCTGCTATCTAATTTTATGTCTTGGAATTCAAGAAAATCTTATTCAGGAACCAACGCACAAAGAGAGAGAAAGGGGAAGAGAGAGAGAGAGAGACACACACACACACACAGAGACACACACACGTCTGCCCGCGTGAATATAGCCCCAGCCCATGGACTGTGCTCTTTCTGGACTAAGCCCCTGCAATTCAACACAGACATCAATTTATTACCTGGCAGGGTTTGATTTTTATATTCTTTAAATTTTATTGTGCCAGGAGTGGGGCCAACAAAAGATAAAGTAGAGGGGAAAAAAAAAATCTACCAATTGCCTCCGTAATTTCATCTGTGGACTCCTTTTATGAGTAACCACATGCCCAATTTTGATCTCCAAATAATGTCACAGTAATAAAACCCAACCAACTCCTCTGCACACGCCCCTCCCAGGCAACCTTGATAAAGTGCAGAAGTAGCTCATTAGGATCCTAATGGAGCAGTCCCTAAGTCGTTGGGGCTGCCGGCGGGTCAAGAGAGACATAAAGCAAGCCCCCACCTGGTCCCTCGGACACCCACTTTCCCCACTTCAGTGTCTGTCTTGGAAAACTCGGCCTGCCTCAAAAGGAAGACACGGAGGTCAGCGGTCCCTGGAGGAAGGTCTGCGGAGGCCTGCTGGCACGTGAGGAGCAGGGATACAGCTTGCTGAGCGCAGCCCTGGCTGGCGGGCCCTGTCTACAATGCCGGAGGTGATAGCAAACCTCACATGTAAAGGGAGAGGCCCCCCGACCCACGAGCTGCCTCCCACGGCAAAGAGGCAATATACCCCCGATTGAAACGTGGGACCCCTTCCCGAGGTTTAATTTTCTCTTGTGTGACCACGGTGCCCTGGTTCAGCAGTCTCCTCTCAGACCCAAGCCCGACTACAGCTTTGGCTGGAACACATTCACAGAGGACTCAGTTAAATCGGGAACAACAGCTATATAAATAGAAGTCCTCTGGGCCGGAAAATATTTGGGTTGTCTGCTAACTTTCAGGAACGTCGAAGACAATTGAATCCAGTTTTAAACAGCCAGACCTACGGAATCCTAGTGCTTCATATCCCCGAGTTCGGCTTCAGCAATTCTGAAACGTCCGCCCCCCGTCTCGCCAGATATTTTTCTTTGATGACATGTCATGAGCAACACAAGCCGCCGCCACTTCTTAATTTCTGCATGTTCATAAGTCGGGGCTCTGCTCGATCGCCTTCAAAGCTTATTTGTTTTGGGTAATCAGAAGATAAAGTATTCCTAAGGGTGCCATAGTGCATGAGACGAACACTTAGTAAAACATCTCGAGGTTTCAAATGAACGGCTGTGTTAACCCAAAATACCACTGTCGATTCAATTTTTTTGTTTAATTAGAAAAACCTGATGTTCAACACCACGGAGGCGTAACGATGCCTCTGTGGACAGCACGGAATTGGCACTTTTTAAGGAGCTGCCTGTCGGGGTGGACACGGCTCATAATTCAAATGCAAAATGGTCCAATGACCAGAAATGCACATACAAATGACCAAAATAAATATGACAAACCCACCTCGATAGCATCGTGCTTGTGATGGTCACTGAAAACTAACAGCGGCTATATATTATTTTATTGCAATGTGTAAACATAGCGCCTGAACATCATGAGTTTGAGAGACCAGGGTGCTTCCCGGATATCCCGTCTATGTTAAGTGCTCCATGACTTAGCGCTGGACGATATCACTTAACCCCCGTCTCGAATCCTGAACAGATCCACCGAAAAAGCAACACCACTTTTATGAAAGTAATAAGGAGAAAAAGGTACCCGCTGCGATTCTTTCATGACTCCCCTCTAAAACTGAGCCACATCCCTGTGGAGGATGAAGTGTGGTCACCCCGATGACTTCTAACCAATAGCCAGCCCTGCCCAGACGGAAGGGCGCGAAGCCAGAAGCCTCCTGAGGGCAGGCGCTCTCTGCCTCTGCGGTTGTGCTTTATTATCTCCTTGCCTAGCCCAGTGCCTTGCATATAAACGCTAGGCAAAAGCTTGCTGAATAAAGGGATTCTTTTCCTGAGCCTGATTTAAAAACACGATAATCAGTTACCTTCTCACCCTCTCCCATGACCAATATCATGCAGACTAATGCCGTTAAAATTACCAAGTATATTAAAAATCCTGTTTTGTGGGGAGAAGAATGGGATGGGGAAAGGGAGGGGGTAGGGGAGAAAGGAGATGTTTTAAAAAGGTGCAAATGAATGTGAAAGGGAACGGAGGGGCCGGGCAGGGACCAGTAGGGGTAGCTGGGTAGCCTGTAGCAAGTCAGGAGCTGGAAACAGCAGCAGCCAATGGGTGCTGGAATCCGTGGTGTTTCAAGGGATATATTTTAAGTTCAATTAAAAGTCGTCATTGTAACACCAACACCTCCCGGAACAATGGAGCTGACACCCCTCTAGAAAATCTTCTTGGTTCTGGCCAACAGCTGGCAAGTTGATCCCTGCAATTTTCTCTTTGCAGAAATAGCTTTGTGCAGGAGAACTGACCCTCTGGGCTAATAAGCCCAAACTGCGCCAAACCTGGAGGGCTCAGCGGAGGGACATTGTTGTGTTAAGTACTTTACAACAACTGTTTCTCCTCCTCTTGACACAGCCTGACTTCCTTAAAGAAGATTTGACTGGCCAGACAGCTGTGTTGACCCTTAAGCCTTCTTTGATTCGTGATTTTTTTTTTTTTTAACAAACAGAATAGAAATTCACAACCCAAATCCTTTCCTAAGCCCCAATACTTTTGAATTCGCTAGTGTTGTGCCTGGAGGACATGGGTACTTCAGGAATCTCTAAGCAGAAAGATAAAGATTGGGTCCACACAATCCCAAACCCCTTAGATGAAAAGCAAGAGAGAGAGGGGAAAAAAGCGAGCAGTCTACCAGACTCTTTATCCAAAGGTGATACTCCAAGTTGTATAGGAAAAAAAAAATCTGCTTAATTACCTAAAAAAAATTCCTTTTCACTCAGACACCAGGGCCCTAGCCAGACAACCAAGAACAGAGACGGGCAAGTCTTCTTTCAAAAATGTGAATCCTAATGATCACGCCACAGAGCAGTCACAAGTTTTCAGTTCTTATATATTTCTATATTGTCCACATCATCCAAAATCGAGCACTTTTTTAAATCGAGCACTTTTTTTTTAAGTTCTGAAACATGTCGAGTTACTATCTTTCCAAAACAATGACAAAATCCGCCTCCTGGTCTCTCCACTTGAGGGTAAAATTCAGGCACTTCACGGCAGCCGAGAGTTGCAGAGAGAAGGTTTTCGTGGGGTTACCAGGACTCATCGCTGTGGGTTTTTAGCAAGCTTCACAGCCCAGACGAAAGGGAGGCAGGAGATTGCGGTTCTTCCCCTGTGTTTGTGCTACACGGAGACCTCTCCAGCACCTCTCCTTTCCGTTGTGTGTCTTAAATCAGTCGGGCGGAGGCTGCGTTTCACACGCACTAACCCTCCTTTGACTGTCCTCTTGTCTCTTGTTGTGCAGAATTCTCCTGCGTGTACACACACACTCGCGCGCGCGCGCGCACACACACACACCATCAACACACACCAGTCCCGACGTACAGAACCAGAGACGTCGGTGGTTTCAGCCTCTTTTCTTTCCTTCAAACCCTCCACAGCACTGGGAAGCCAGTGGCCCTGAGGAGGAGCCACTTTTGAAAAGAAAAACCAACTGTTCCCTCTCCCTACCCCACTGAGCTCTCCGGGGGTTCCTTGGGGAATTAAGGAAACCCTAGCTTCCAGCCCGGTGTGCAGTACAGAGACCTTGACTCGAAATTACCACTCTGTTTAGCTCACAATTCTCTCAAAACACACCAGGCAGTCCTCGCAGACTGGAGGGCACTGAGCCTGCCGTGGGCAGAAAGTTCATCCACCAGAGATGACGGAGAGAAGGGGTACGGGGCGGCAACTTCTGGCCGAACCGCTGCTTTCTTAGCCTGAGGGCTTTGCAGAAACAGAGGGGTGCCTTGCAAGGAACTGCAAACGTCTGTGCGCTCAGCTCTGAGCCACAGCAGTGACATTTCAAACCCAGTCTGTCCAGGACTCCAGGGAACAAACGGAGCCCGGAAACGCGCGCAGGGGACAGACACACGGGCTCAATACGGCCTCACCGTCACCACTGAGAGCGACCTCTAGGAACGGCCTGGACGGAGGACAAGGGCCTGGGAAGACTTAAACACTAGGCGAGCCGACTGACCGACCAACCGACCTCAAACCAGCGACCCAGGGGGCTTCTGCCTGGCTCTGGCCTCAGGCAGCGGTGCGCTCGCCCTAAGGGAGACTGCGCCGGCACAGTGAATGCGAGTCCTGCGCCTCTGGATGTGTGGGTGGGTGCCTCTATCACCTTCCACGGGAGGAGGGGGGCGATGAAGGACAAATTCCCCCGGCACACCGGCGGCACCCACGGCACGCCACGGCGGGGAGGGGGTCCGGGCAGCGGCCACTTACTTCTCATAGTCGTACTTGCAGTAGAGCTTCTTGTCCCGGTAGAAGCAGGTGGTCTCCAGGGGCTCCTTGCAGGAGGCGCACTGCACGCACTGCTCGTGCCAGAAGCTGTCGTTAAGTCGCAGCAGAAACCGGTCCGAGATGACCCGCTGACAGCCCTCGCACACAGACTTGGGGCCCGCCGCTCTGCCTGCAGGAGCAATAGGCGTCGCCGGGTGAGCCGGGCTGCGCAGCCCCACCGGACCCGCCGGCGATCGCCCCGGAGCTCCCTAATCATCAGCCAAGCCAGCGGGGACTTGGGGGAAAAAATCAAACCAAGTGGCTTAGTAAACCGGGACCGTGTGGGAAGGTTTCAATTCCAGCGGCGGAGGGGGCAGACATCAGTAAGTGGCCTTTAATTATCAAACACACCCGGGCTGGCGCACAAGCATGAGCACACCCTGTAAAATTCGATTACAAATAAATGAGTGCTTATCAGGCAATCAATCATTATACCACTCTCTATGTTTGCATATGCTATTATTTTTTTAAAAAATGAGTAGAGGAATATTTGATTTTTTGTTGTTGTTCAACGCAGTTGTGTTCTATGTTTAAAACTAAAAATTTCTCTATTCCTAAAAAGCCCCGTGGGTACAGAAAAAATACTGTCTCGCCCCAGAAAAAAAAAAATCCAGTTTGTGTTCAAATCAATGCGCCCCAAACTGCTGTGTTGTGCCCAAGGTGCAAATTAATTTTTTTATTCCATAATTAAGAAGTGTCCGAATAGAAAAATCAGGGGGAAAGGGCGTCTCTGGAGTCACTGCGGAGAGACCATCCGGGCCAGGGTATTCGGTGTCAGCGCGCTCGGCAGTGGTTTGGGGAGCTGGATGACCCCAAACACCCCGCACGCTCAGGCATGGAGGTCTGTTTTGACCCTTTGGAATAAAGGCGAGAGAAGGCATTTTGCCTAGGGGGATGCTCTGCTGCTGCTGACGGCACGCTTCACCACTATTTAAAGAAGCCCTCTCCCAAGGTAACGTCCCTCGGGCTCCTGGATTTCCAAAGACCCGAACCTCTCCATTTCCCTAGGGAGCGCATCCGGCTTTCCCCTGGGAGGCTGGGCCAGGGGCCTGTTAAGTGGGGTGTATCGAAAGGGAAGGGCGAAAGAAGGGCTGGGAAAAACAGCGAGATCGTTCTAAATTTTCTTTCTGCCGGGTCTCGGCACGCCGGGCCAGGACGCCAGCGTGGTGAGGGAGCAGGGGCCGGGGCGGAGGGTACCGGGCAAAACCGGATGCCCACTCTGTACTGGAGTTGGCACCGAGGCCCGGCCGGGCAGTGCACTGGCCAGGTCAGACAGAGCCTGGGCATTCCCTCCAAGGAAAGGGAAAGAGGACGGATGCCCCCGGCGCACAGTTTCGTTTCGTCAGGAGAGCTCGGGATGGGGAGGGGGGGTTCCTCTCTGTATTTTGGATTCTCCAGCCGAAAGTCCTCCTCAGCCTGCATCGAGCTCTAGCGGTTTCCGAGCGAGGGAAAGAGGTAAGAGGTTTAAATCGAAACGAAAAAAATCCCTCCCGCTTAAAAAAAATATTAATAAATGAATGATTAAACGCTCTTTCCCAAAACTTGGAAAGCGCCAGAGTAGCGGTGGGGAGACCCCTATCAAGAACGCCCCAACTGCACTTGGGAAGCCTTCCCCAGCCGATGGACCTGTGAGGTGGCTGCTAGGGGTGGGGGTGGGCCGGGGAGACCCGCCGGACCTGGGATCCAGCTTCAGTTAATTAAAGAGAGGCTGTGGGCCCTGCCGTGCGGGCTAATCCCCACGCCCTGCTGCCCACCGGCCCGGAAAAGTCTCTCTCGGGGCCACGCTAGGGACTGAAATTGGGGCTGGAGTTGGTGGGGGCTCAGCCGCCTCGAACTTGGGCGCTGGGGCCTGGGACACTCGCCCCTGGGCTGTGGAGAAACGGTGGCATTTATGAGCCGTCCATCAGCTCGGAGATTAAAAATCCAGCCCTGGGTATTTTTAATCACTTGCCACTCAAAGCCTGCGCGTGAGCTTGCCCGGCCCTTCTCGACTTTGGGGAATTCGATGCCCCTGCACGATATGCCCTGGAGGCTTGTTGGTTTTATTTAGGTCGGGATGGCTCTCAAGGACTGACAGACAGTGGGTGGGCTCCTCTGCCGGTGTGAAATGGAACGCTAGCTCCCCTGTCGCCGACACCTCCCAGGCCTGGGGCAAGAGGTGCGCCCCGGGTCGCTCAGCCTCGACACTCACCCAGCAAGGAGGAGAAGGGAGCCGAGGTCTCGATGGCGCTTTGGAAGTTCTCTTCCATCTTCAGGCCATCCAGCATGTTGGGGCCGGGCCAGGAGGACCTGTAGCGGAGAAGAGGGAAGGCGTCTGGCGTCTGTGCCCGCTGGGATTCTGCGCCCGCGGCGGCCGCGCGCCTGGGAACGGACAGCGGGAGTGTCCAGGGCGACCCGAAGGAGCCCCGAGGGTAGAGGGCGGCCCAGAGAAATGTGGGTGGGAGGAGAGAGGCGAGTCACCGCGGGCAGCTCCGACTGCTCCGGTTTCACTCGAAGTCTGCGCGTTTTGTACTTAGGCCTCCGCCCCCAGCTGCGTTCCTCCCTCTCCTGACCCCCACCCCCGCCCGTCTCCAGGTTTCCCATCCCGAGACCGGCTCCGCCCCGACCTGGACTGGTGCGGGCCCTGGGGACCTCCCGGCGGGAACGCGGCGACCGGGGCGCGCTGGAGAGTAACAGAGAGAGTGTTCTTCCTCGCGGGGCCGGCCCAGGCGCGCGGAACCACCGGGCGGGTCTGCAAACCCGGCGCCCCAGCCAGCCCGCTTCGCCCTCACCTGCCGAGTTGGGAACTCGGAGAGGTCCCGCCCGGCTCTGCACCCCTGGCTCTGCGCTCGGCCGGGGACGCCCGGGGGGCGCGCGTGCGGGGCGCACGGGGAGGTCCACGCGCCGGGCGGCCAGTGCCGGCGCTGTCTGTCTGCAGGAGCGAAGGAGTCGCCTCGGGGAGGGGCGGCGGCTGGGCCGGCTCACTCTTGGATGCATTTCAAATCAACTTTCAGAAACACGCCCGCGCCCGCGCCCGGGAGCCGGCCGCCTTCCTTACCTGCTGGGCGAGCTCGCTCCCGGCGTCCGGAGCGCAGGGGAGTTGCGGAGCGCCGCGGGAGGCTCGGGCGGAGGAGCGTCGCCGCCAGGACTGTCGGCGGAGCGGCCGCCCAGGCTGCGGCGCGCCGGGGAGAGCCGCAGCGAACGCCCGCCCTGGCTCCGCTCCTCCGCGCGCCCGGGCCGGGCCGGGACGTGGCCACGAGCAGCCGGCCTCCTCGGGACGTCCGGCCAGCCTGCGCCTCTGCAGCGCGAGGGGAGGGCCGGATGCTCGTCGGAGGCCGGGAGGGAAAGCGGAGGCCCGGGTCCTGGGTGCAAGTCGGCCCTGCTTCTCCCGGGCGGATCCCGAGGCTTCTGGCTGGGACCGCGGCGCGGCGTGCGCGGCGGAGCGAGCGGAGGGGGTGGGGTGCGCAGGGCGGGGGGCTGGGAGCTCGTCCCGCGGCCCGGCCGCTCCGTTCCCCGGCCTGGCGGTGCAGCTCACCTCGCGGCCGCCGCAGCCCGGCGCGCCCAAGGGCGGCTGCCACTTCCCTGGAGCGCAAAGTTTCTCGCCGGCACGGGCACGTGTGACTGTTACTTGGGGGAGATCCCGACACCTGGCCTGCGCGCGGGCAAGTTGGTTCCCCGGTGGCTCTCCAACCAGTTCTGCACCCGGCTGCACCGTGGTCCTCCGCCGGCCGGCCCGGGAAGCGCCTAGACCTGTTGGCTGCGTGGGATAGCCGTCCCAGCGTTTCTGAGCGCCTCCGACCTTTCTCCATCGCCTGGGGCTCCCACCAGTTCCCAGCTTGCTTGGGGCTTGAATCCCGTCCACCGTTTCATGGGGAAGCCTGACTACGGATGGGATGTGCAGATGCCCTGGGAGCCAGTCCAACCCTTGAACCCGGCTCCTGGGAGAAGCGCTCAGTTGGTGACTTCGCAAGGACCCGAGCAGGAAGTCGGTAAGGGGACATTCCTAGGGAAAGAAGTCTCTGGAGGGGAATCTTCATCCGCTGTGCCTCCCGGGGACAAGGTCTTGCTGGTCTCTATCTGAGAAGCCCCTGGTCCCAAGCGGCTGGGGAATAGTAACAGCATTGACTGACACTGATCAGACCTGTATTTTATGCCAGGCTTGGTGGCAGAGTCGCAGCATTTAATCTTTGCAACACCCCTATGAGATTTTGTAGTACTGGGGATTGAACTCAGGGGCATTCTACCTCCGAGCTATACCCCCAGCCCTATTTTTTTATTCTTTATTTTGAAACCGAGTTTCACTAAGTTGCGGAGGGCCTCACTAGATAGCTGAAGCTGGCCGAGAACCCGGATCCTCTGGTCTCAGCCTCCCAAATGCTGGGATTACAAGTGTGCGCCACCACGCCCGGCTGAGACAATTCTTACCTCAATGTGACAAGTCAAAGAAACAGGGGCACAGAATCAATCGGGGTCATCCGTCCCCTCACCTGAATACCAGGGAAGGGCCGAGCTGGTGGGCTTTGCGGGGGCGCCCTCAGTAATTAAACTCAGCCAGACCGACTGAGAACTGGCAGGCACTTGGGCTAGGTGAACCCAAGCAGAGGCCTTGCGGCATATCAAGGGTTTCTGCGACCCTGGGACCACTTCCTGTTTTCAAAGAGAAGGTCTCAGCAACAAGCCCCCCCACACAGGCACCCTACCCCGTGGTGCTCAGGAGCCTGGCCACCTGCCCCATCCTGAGTGCTTCACCACCACCCAGGAGAGCCTCAAGCCAAGCACCGAGGATGACCTCAGAGGGGCAGGGAGAGGGCCGGGTTTAACGCCCTGTGTTTGAAAGCAGCCTTCTGCTTCTCAGGGCGCTCCTACACGCACGGTTGTGCTTGATCTTTACAGCAAACCTGGCCGGGCAGACAGAACAAATAGTTTTAGCTGTTGTTGCAGATGAGTCTCTGGGACTTACTGCCCCTCGGAGATGAGTCTCCTGTTACTCTGGGGGCTAGTGGCACGGGTCCAACACCTGCCCTTTGTCCTTCTGATACCCCTGATGGAGCAGGGGGAGTGTAATGGCATAGATAGGTACATATATTATATGTAATATATTATGCACGTTATATATTATCCTAAGAACATTGCCCCTACATGAAATATATATATATATTTATCCTAAGAATATATGCCCTAATTATATATATATATTATCCTGAGAACATTGCCCCTACATGTAATATATATATATATATCCAAAGAATATATGCCCTAATTATATATATAATATATATATTATCCTAAGAATATTGCCCCTACATGTAATATATATATATACTAAGAATATATGCCCTAATTATATATATATTATCCTGAGAACATTGCCCCTACATGTAATA
>PVLC010017738.1:0-33423 GCA_004027655.1 Graphiurus murinus
TATGTAACTTCAAAAGTTTTGAACATTCAGTCTTTCAGGGTATTGGGCTGAGGCAGTTGAGAACTTGGTGAACAAACTTTGTTTTCAGGGCTAGGCTGAAAAATTACACACTTAATGGATATCTTTAAAGAATATTTGTGTTACAGCAAAACTCAAACATAAACCTTTGTTAATGTTGGTGTATTCATTTTTGTCTAAATGAGATGGGTAGAATCTGGTTCATTAAAATGAGCATATTCACTACATGATCATAAGTTGTTAATTTCTGAAATAAAATATATATGGTTAAAGGAAGTAATTTTCTTAAGAATAAGGGTTTGAAATATGTCTGCCTTCATTAATTTGAACATGAAGTCCTTCAAATTGGATAAGATCAAATAGTAAATTCTAGAACAATATCCTGACAACATTAAATTAATATAAAGTGATTTTCCTTGATGTTTCATTTAATTTAATACATCACAACAGTTATTTTCCTTAATTATATACTTGCCAGAATTTACTATACTGTGTTCCATGTTTGAAATTATCAGAAGAGACTAAGTCTTTTGATTCTAAAATTAAGTGAGGCAGCTTCCATCTAGCTTACATCCATCAACAATGTCTTAACTAACATATTTTCTAAAACATCAACACTTGATAAATCAGATATTTTCTGTATCTATTTCTTATTTTGAACAAACAAAAACCTCAGAGATAATGAAAAATAATCTAATGAATTATACTTGGTTTATAGTTTTCTGTGCCTTGACTAAAACACTTTGAAACATCTTTTCTATTACTTCTGAATGTTGACCTTTCATACTTCAACAGAAACAATTTTCTTGTGTTTTATTCCATTGTAAACGTCATGCTGAATAATCTTAGCATCCTTTAATAGAAGTAACTGCATGCTCATATAAGTTAGAACTCATGGTGTTCTCTGGCAAGAAAAAATTGTGACATGAACAGAAAGAAGACTGTTTTCCTTCTCAAATAAAAATTATAATACCATGGTAACACATTTTAATTTGGTTAGAGAAAGAGAAATTTTGAAAAGCCTTATGTGGATGACCTACAGGAAAATGTGCTGCTCTTGACAGACACATTAAAAAGGGGAATACCATGGAACCTGGGCAGCTACACGCAAAATGAGATTCTATCAATGTGGCTTGTTTGTTGTTGTTTCTGGATAATCAATTTGTAGATTTCATTATATTATTAATGTGTATCAAACTTATAAGTATTCAAAAACAAATTCTTAGAGTTAATTATCTTCAAAACCTAAATGTGTTTTCACCATTGTATTGCATGGAAAATTTTATGTTTTCAAATGCTCTCCTTAATTTGTGGATTATAGGGAGAAATTGAGTCATAGAAAGGACTCTAGACGAAGAAGGAAAACCCTAGATGAGCAAAGAAGGTGACCTATCTGAAAATGATTGGGAGGTGGTGAGGGGAGAACACCTGAATGTGTAGGATATACATTCACAAACATATCAAAGTCAATCACTAAGCCAAACATGAGAAGGCAGGAGAGGGAATGGGGTGGGAATCAGGGAAGGGTTGAATGAGACCTGTGTGCATGTATGTCTCTACCAGTTTGTACCTCACAACAATGTATGAATACAATGCACCAATAAAAATTTAAAAAAGAAAGAAAAATGTTAACTAAGAAAATAATATGTTTGCTACTAGGCAGTAGTAAGAAGTGTCTGTGATAAAGACATCTTCTAATAAAAAAATTAGCTAGCAAAACTTGGAACTCTAAAAATTGAGTTCATTGAATCATTCTTAATGTTCTTTTTATTTTGAGCTTCTGCAGCTGTTACAGTGGTCACAATTTAAAATTCTAGACAGTCTTCTAAATATAATTCTAACATACCATATTGTACAAAATCCAAAAAGTAACCTAAATACATTAAATTTTATTACCTTGTTGTAAAATATTCCATTTGGATTTGATGAATCATTATTTTTATTTGACATTGTACAACATCAGTTAAGAGCGATTTAATAATAGATAATAGACAATAATTTGACAAAATATTTAGGATTTAGTTAGTAGACATAGGCAGAGTTTTGTCCATGATTGTGTAACTTGGGGCATCTACTTCATTGAGTTTCATATATAAAAGAAACACAATTTCTGTTTATTACTTTTTTAAATTGTTAAGACTAAGTCACTTTTGCTGTTGCTGTTGTTGTTATTGTTACCAGCGATTGAACCCAGGGGCATTCTACCTTCCAGCTACACCCCAGTCTTCTTATTGTGAACAGGGTCTCACTAAGTTACTAAGGGACTTCCATATTGCTCAGATTGGCCTTGAACCTGTGATCCTCCTATCTCAGCTTTCCAAGTACTAGGATTACAGGTGTGTGCCACCATGGCCAGCAAAGGTACTTTTTAAATGCTCAAGTTATATAGCAATAGTAGTTAATAATATCAGTTTTAATGTATACTGGCAAGTATTACATGAAAATCAAAGAATTATTATTCTAAAAACTGTATTTATAAACCATACTTTTTCATCTTCCCTGTCCTATGAATGTTATACTCTTAACTGTCTTTCTAGATGTCATTCCCAACAACTCTGTTGGGAATGAACTTTCCAATAGAAAAAAATTATGGCCTCAGTCCTATTCGCAAAAAAACTTAATATTACTAAACCTTACTGAACACCTCCTGCTTGATAAGTGCTCTGCTAAATATGCTCCTTGTATTATTACACAAAACCTTATAGAGCAGTATGACTATAACTTCCATTTTATAGGTGAGAAAAAGGAAATAGTAAATGGTGAATTGAGAGTTTGCAGAAGATGATATAAATCCAAATTCCATGATGCTGCACTTGTGTAAATAATACATGCCTATGTTTCTAAAATAAACATGTAAGTTTTCCCCCTTAGCTAAAAATGTATATTGGCATATTTCTGGAAAAACTATTAAACCAAATATTGTCACTGAAATAAAATTCTAAAGTAGACATGAAGATCAACGAGTAAAACATTAAACACGTTACTCTAATATCAGGTTTCTGTTAACTAAATTAAAGCAAGTCTCTTGTTTTGTCTCACACAATAAATATAACTAAAGATTTAAAACAAACAAACAAACAAACAAAAATACAAAGACAAATAAATCACAGCTCTGTATTGATAACGTTCTTTTCCCATAGTTGTATTCTCATTTCCTATTAAAATGCAATTTGTTCCTCTCTGGAACTTTACCAAAGTTCCAATTTTACTAGGAAGGAGGCAAAGTTGAGGTTTATACGCAAAATATTTCTATAACAATTGGTCATGGGTTAATTAACGAACAAGGTTTCAAGTTAACACTCATTTGTGAATGTTATAAAATCATAGGGATAATTTATTATTTATTTATTTTGGTTTTTGTTGGGATGAATGGATTGGGATTTTTGTCCTTTTAATTGATAAAAAGATAAAAAGTGGTATATTTAGTTTAAACCATGAAAAGATAAAAAGACAAAACTTATTTTATATTGTTAAAATAAATGTATTATTTTGACCAGTTTTGCTTTAATTTTGAATGAAACTGATGAATAAACTAATTGAAGAAAACTAGAAGAACTGTATTCTAGTAAAATACTAATAATTTATCATCTGATAATAATTCTAGTAACTTAGAAAACAGATCCTGATTCAGTTCATAGCCAGTGATACTATTTTAATTTAATAATAAGACTTTTATTATTAAAAACTAAATAAATATCTCCTTTTTAATAAAATATTATACTGCATTGAAAGGGTGATTAGGTTGATGTTAAGATTACTCAAATATGAAAAAATACACAGATTATTTGACCTTAACTGATTTAACAAAAAGTATAATCCTAATTAGACATGAAAAAGTAATAACCTGTATTTATTGAGGACTTTTCTGCTTAAATTGGAATCACAATGCAATATAAAAACATATTTCCTATTAGATAAATAAACTGTTGATTTAATTATCATGCATCTAATCCATGATTTTTTCTAGATCATGCTAGCTTCATATTTATATTCCATTTGTACTATTAATTGTATCCTATTATTTTTTAAAATTTCATGTTAAGACCACATATCTTCAAAATTATATACCAATTTAAAAGGAGATAAATTAAAATTATGGTGTGAAAAATACCCAGATGACGTTGAGTGCATAGCTACTACTGATGAAAGAAATTGGGTGGGAATGGCCTAGTGAGTGAATGGGAAAAGATTGAGATCTCTGGTGAGTGTACAGAGCTTATCTTGTATTCGTTGTAAAATTTTATGTCTACATAACTGCATCAGAACATTTTCATATATTAAATGGAAAGCTTTCTTGAAATAATTTAATATTGTGACATAGTACAAGTACTTTGGTAGAAAGAGTACGTTCCTGAGAAATTATGAATGTTTATAGTTCACCCACAGACTTCAAAACCAGACACAGAGAAATGTTTTATGTAAATGTGCTCATCTTAAGGGTATTTTCTAAAGTTGAAGAACTAAGATGTTCTACAAACTAGACTCTCCAAGGATTTTCCACTAACACCATTGCAATGATATAGGTTGTTTATGGGTTAAAACCTTCTCTAAATCTTTAACAAAGAAAAGGAATAAAGTTAAAGATTTCAAGTGATATTATTTGAATATGTGTGTATTCTGAGAAGTTTATACCATAATCACCTTCTCTCTAAAAACAAAATTATTTCTTCCTAGTTCTAGAGTTATAAAGTATGAAATAATCTTTTGTTAGTGAATACCTATTTTGTTCTCTTAAAAATTGTTGTATTAATTTTCCTATACCAGTTCTCAAAAACTGTTACTATTGAAATTCAAACATACAGGTAAAATTGATAACAAACTACTGTTGCAATGATTCCAAATATGAGCTGAGTTAGAAATATGTAATAATTTTACTAAATTTCAGTTTTTTTCAAATAACTTTTTCACATCAATATAAAGCATATCACATTTTCTTTTTGTCTTAATATTGTTTTAAAATTTTTAATGAAATAACTTCTATTATTCATGAAAATAGTATAATATATTTAGGTGAATGTAAATGTTCTCATTAGCATGCTACGAATGTTGATGCCATTAAATTAGTAGGAATCACCAGTGAGCAAAGTACATATATCTTGGCCATTTACTTAAAATAATTTTAAATGTTCACATCCAATTATAATTTTTCTCATTTTCCTGGTTTTCCAATTCCTCTCAAAGTAAATGAATAGATTTGCATATACTAAAAATCTTCACATTTTAAGTTATAAAATAATGCTTTGACATGTGCTAAAGTATATTATAAAGAAGATCTTATAACAATAGTCAAAAACATATCTATTTTAACAATAGAATATTTTAGGTAAAACCTATTTCACCTCCTATTATTTATATAATTTCTCAATTCTATATTTCATTTTACATATTTAGAACTGGTCTAAGACTCTGTGCATTGATTTTGTGATACTACAGGGAAATACCATCTAGAAAAGTAAATTAGTTTTAAAGCTAAAAACATGCAGAAATACTCTGACATCCATTTAAAAGAGCAAACTTTATTATATAATAATAGGAATGCTTATTGAAAACCTCCAGGTATTTACTCAAATAATAATTTTTTGCTTAAATATATTCAATATTCATTTCCTATTGGTTTTTAAAAAATATATTTTGATAACAAAGATTATAAACCATGCTATTAGCACAGGCTTGAATAGTTAATTAAATTATGCAAAAGAATTATGTATTTGAAGCTAGCAATTAAATAAAAATTAGAAAAGTTGAGTTACTTATTATGAAAATGCTATTAATATAATACCTTCTTTTAAGAACATAATCTGACTTAAAATAATTCTGTTTTAATTTTTGTTAGGTTCATGAACCCATTGCTTTGGGGTTATTTAATGTCTTGTTTTTACTTCTTTCTCCAGTTATCTAATGACGACTACATGGTGATATTCTAAAAGCACTTTTCCCATTTCTACATGTGTCAGGGATCTCAGTAGTAGAATTAAAGTTCGAAAAGAGATAAAGTCAGCCACAATATTTAAAAAATTCATGAATGTAAGAATTAATTAAAGTTTCTATTATATTGAGAAATTTGTGAGAAAACTAAGTTAAAACTCACCAAGGAATTACTCAGGCTGAATTGACTGTACTGTTCATGTGGCAGGGTATGGGTACTTAAGCACAGGATGCTGCCACTGGAGGACATTTCTAAGAGCATAATTTCATTTAGATAAGAAAACATATTACTTACCAATTATGCCAATCAACACAATTTAATCTCAATTCTGACATCTAGCTTTCTTTATCAACAAATCAGTGATATCTCTATGGCAACAACTTACTGAACAGACACTTGTTTCTTAAATTGTCCATGACAATCCGTACTGTTAGAAAAAGTATTAACAGATGTTTCTTCTCAACATTTCAGAATTTTTATCCTGGGAACTCATATATATATATATGAGTTAAGTATATGTATACAGATACATATACTTAACTTATCTCTTTAATTACCTAATATATTCATTTGGGATAGCTCTATTATGCTTCTTTATCCTCAGATATCTCCACATCATAACTTGCAGGTCAAGTTCTCTTAGTTAAAAATTTAATTAAGAACTAATCAAGAAATCTCTACATTTTTTAAAACTCTAGAGCGTTTTTTTTTTTCTTCTTTGTAACCTACACATGATCCAAATACAATGAAAACAGTTCAAGGCTAATAAAAAAAGAGATTTAAACACATCTGGCAGCAGCAAACAATGAAAATTCCGTTAGTTCAGTAGTCAGAGATATATGTGGAAGTAGAAATAAAAGGCAAATAGAAGGTGAATACAATAAATCCAAATGGATTATGTTTCTCTTAATTCCCATTGTGTTGAACGACCCAGTCAGTGAGACTCCGAGACCCTGTAGGCAGTTATTCTTTCACCCCTTCCTTAGAATACTGAGTATATGGAAAGTTTAAAGACCCTTCCTGGGAGAGAAATGTTTTCCAGCTGTCAAGACTCAAGCTTAACTTATAGCAGAGCTAACTTTAATAGGCATTGTTCCCCAATGAAGATGTTTCTTTACAAATACGTCTTTTAATCCATTTCGATTTTTATTACCTGGTAAATGTACTTTCTAGAATATCACTGTAAATAATATTATACAGTAGTAATAGATTTTGTATGCACGCTGAGTAGCACATTTTCATTTCTCTGACATGTGAAATAAAGGAGACACTCTCAACATTATTTCAATGCCACTGAACTAAATTCCTGGTAGAAGCATTGTCAAACTACATAGGAATGCCACTCAGAATAAATACATTTATGTGGAATGAAGCACTTACCAAGCACAGCTCCTATGGAATTCTTGGTGAAATAGCCTCAGGATGGAATTTGATTTTCTGAGATTCCACAGAAGAGATTTGCCCCCAGGCAAGGTGGGGGAGATTGAAAGCCTTGCAGTGTGATCCTGCAGGCAGGGTGAACTCCAGTTAACTGAGCTTGCTGGTCCTCTGGCTGGAGGTAACTCTGCTGGAGAGAGAGGGGTTGTTCTGGGTAGATTGGAAGTGTTGTCAGATTGTAAGTGATCAGCAGCAGAAGGGAAACATCAGAGCTTCCTGTTACATCACTCTGACCCCGCCTGCAGTTAGTGTTAGGTTACTTTCTCAAATAACATACCCCAGGAAAGGAGCCACACTTCTTTCTTATTCTGAGATCAGAGCAAGAAGCAGCCTGAACAGACACAGATCCTATGCTGTATGAATACATTGTTACCAGAAAAAGCTGGCTGGCTTTCACCTTGACTGAGTTCTGTTAGGACTTGCCAAACAAAGCTGCCCGTGATTCGAAGGAAATCTTATTATTAAAAAAAAAAAAAAAAAAAAAAAAAATCAAAGAATCAAAGGAGTCAGAGATGTGTATGTGTGTGTGTGTGTGTGTGTGTGTGTGTTGACTTAGAGTTTACAAAACATTCAAGAAGAAAAATAATCTAACTCATTTTTTCTTAATAAATGAGCATGGAAAAAACCCTACATTCATCAAAATTAATTCTGTGATCTGACTCATTAATTTGGCTTCTGATAAGCAGATTGTATTCATCAATCAGTTTTACACAATTATATAAAAAAAATCCTGTAGGTTTTTAAAACCATTTTTAATTTTTCAATGACAAGTATATGTGTATGTGCCATAAAACCAAGCTGTATATAAAGTGTATTATTTTTCATATTTATATACTTAGGTATATATTTGAGAAAATAACTTTTTCAGAAGGATTCATAATTTTAAAATAATTGCACATAGATTAAAATTTTGATGCAATATCACTTTTAACAATTAAAATCATACTATAATAATTATATCTTATGATAGTTTTAAAGAAAATGTGAATGTTTTATAACATAATATTATGAAATAATGTAAAATATCTAAGAAACTTTAATTTTTATGAAAAAGTAGCCAGGCATAATGGTGCATACCTTTAATTCCAGTGCTTGGGTGGCAGAGACAGGAGGATCACAGGTTCAAGACCAGCCTCACTCAACAACTTAATGCAACCCTCAGCACCCTACAGAGTCCCTGTTTCAAAACTAAAAATAAAATAGTGCTGGGGCATGGCTCAAAGTTAGAAAGCACCTGAGTTCAATCTCCAGTACCAACAATAAATAAATACATAAATACTCGAAAAAGTTTTACCTCAGAACATAATTGTATCCTGAATTTTAATAAATTATTAAATATGATTAGGAAGAAAATTATGAATTTGAAATGCATGTGTGTGTGTGTGTGTGTGTGTGTGTGTGTGTGTGTGTGTTACTGAGGATTGAACCCAGGGGTGTTTTACCTCAGAGCTACATTCCCAGCCCTTTTTATTGTTTTTTTATTTTTATTTTTACAGATAACTCTATTGTACTTTTCCATTTGCTATAATCTAACATGCTTCATTTTCTAATTCTTATTTTATTGATAAGTAGAAAGGTCCCTTCTAATCATACCTTTCTCACAAAGTGACTTACAATTTAAATTTATTTAATATTTTTAAACTAAGTCAAAGGCATTATGGCATATTATTTCTCCACTCATTTCTTATAAATTTGGTTATTACAAGCTGGGATGGTGGCACATGCTTGTAACTCCATTACTAGGAGTCTGAGACAGGAGGATCAGCTACTTAGTAAGGCTCTCCACAACTTTGTCAGACCCTTTGAAACAGAGTATTGCTAAGTTACTGGGGCTGGCTTCCAACCTGTGATACTCTTGTCTTGGCCTCCCAAGTACTAGGATTATAGGCTTGTGCCACTCTGTCTGGCTTTATTTTTTTATACTAAAGTATAAGATGCAATAATAATTATAACGCCTAAAATACAAGCAGCACTAAAAGTTACTTAGTTAATCTGGACATCATTTTCACTTACAAACTAGAAAAGATGGACCTACTAATATCCCAAATTTTTTCTAACTCTAAGACATTGAGTCAACAAATTTCAAACAATTTAGAAATCAATGATACTATGATAATCATTCAAATCTTACTGAATTGATTTCAAAAGCACAAATAAGTGAGTTACTGCAGTTAAAGAATAAAACAGGATATCCCAGATCCTTTAAACTAACAATGGAAAAAAAATGACCAGAATTGAAGAACACCATTTTCCATAGTACTGTGCTCCTGTTGACATTCTTACTACTTGGCTCCATGCATGAAAATTACTATACAATCTTTTATTTTTATGACCAATGTGATCAAGGTTAATAAAAATACATACATAAAAATAGAATATTCACATATAAAAATAGGATACATAATAATCTCTATTAATTATCATTTTACAAAAAGCTTATAAGAAACTTAGTTACATCCGTGTGATTATTGGGATATAAAAAAAACAGATGTATTAAATCATTCACTTACAGAATATTATATTTTGAGATCAGAACTTAAGTTTGTTTTGCTTTGGGGAAGCTGTACTTAATCACTATTGAGCTGTACTTAATTTTTGAGCTGTTTAACTCATGAGAAAAAAAGTCAATATGGCAAATCCTTACTGACTTCACTAGCAATGAGTCTTCAATCAGAAAACCAATGTGCATATTCTCACATAAAAGCTTTACTAATTCTGATGTGGAGCTAGTACACTGCTCTTGAAACCACAAAGGCACAGAAAACACGGAGGTTAGGCTAAGAGACATCAACTTCCAGTGTTGGCTCAGATACTTTTTGGTGTGAGTCTGTGTGTGTGTGTGTGTGTGTGTGTGTGTGTGTGTGTGTGTGTGTGTATAGTACTGGGGATTGAACCCAGAGGCATTCTACCTCCAAGGTATATGTCCAGCCCTTTTTTAATTTTTTTTTTGTTTTGTTTTGAAACAGGGTCTTGCTTGGTTGCTAAGGGTCTTGCTTGGTTGCTAAGGGTCTTCCTAAGTTGCTAAGGCTGTCTCCATACCTGCGATCCTTTTGTCTCAGCCTCCCAAGTATCAGGATTACAGGCAGATGCCAACATACCCAGCTTTTGTATGATCTTGACAAAGCTTCTAAGGCTTTGTGTTTCCATTTAAGATTCAGAGCAAAATCAAATACTAAATTTTAACATATGAGTGGTCACAGTCCTTGTCTATGTCTCTTCTGCTAAGTTTATCTACTCCTACAAAGAGACCAATGGTTAGTTTTTGAGTTTGTCATGAGAAACTAAACATTTTTCCAATTAAGTTTGTGAATGCATTGATATTGTGATTTATTCATTTAATCTGCTAAATCGTTGTAAAGTCTACTAAGTGGAAGAATTCATACTTTGAGCTTGTGTCATAAGATTCTTAAACTAATGTTCTTATTCCTCTACTGTTTACCAAGTGCTATTCTAATAGGGAGTCTAATAGATGTTATAATATTTATATTTAAATTGTTGGTTAGGAACATAAACCTATGTTTGTAATCCATGAAGACTCTTGGACAATATCATCCATAGGATTTCCTTAGAAATAACAGGAAACCTGTATATTAGTAATAAGATCTTTGAGAGTTGTCATTTTTTAAACATCAGAAGAAATAAATGGTATAAAGATGTCCCTGGGACTAATCTGAGTATATCAAGTTGCATAGTGGCAAGTGAAAAAATAGATGAGGAAAATTTTCAAATATACAGTTAAACGTGACCACAAATATCTGGAAAACTGTGGCAGAACTAAGTGAAAATATTTTAATAACCAAGAAGGTGATTCTGATCCAATATGGCATTTTTAACACATTAATTTAACCATGTATGATATGTGCATCTATGTATTATAATCTCTCCCTGGAACACAGCGAAGCCACATGTAATAATTTAATAACTAGCAATTGAGTCTGTGTGTTTTAGGGAGTTATTGATAAATAGGATGTATCCTGTCGTTGAGTCATTTACAGCACAGTTATCTAGCACACGAGTGCCAAATTCTCTGCAGTTAGTAACTGATGCTGCTACACAGAGCTGGGATGTGACCAGGCAGAGCGGGATCAGTAAAGCTTCCTGTAGATAGGAAGAATGGTGCACAATGAATAGTGATAAACAGTCACACCTGTCCATTTCAGAATCCTGCACCGAGGATTTATGCCCATTTTTGTGGTCCCATGTAGGTTGCACGAGGGCCAGAGTTCCCCAAGAGGAAATACAGGTTACCTTGTGAAATGTGCTTTGCCTCATCATCGGAAGGATGTTAAAGTCTCCAGATTACTTTCATATTGACTGAGTTGGTCAAATGAGGCCAAAAATGCCATTTGATAATTTGGCCTTCTACTGACTAAATCGACCAGTTGTTTTGAATTCAGGTGGATACTGTATTGAACCATAGTTCTTCTGCGAAATTAAACAAAACAAAACAAACTACTCTTACATTAAACATAGACAGACCATCACTGATGAAAGTGTAAGAATAAGGGGTCAAAGAAAAATTTAAAAATGATTTTCATGATGGTTTTCAGTTATTATATTGTGAGTTAAAATTATTTTGTGTTCTCTGTAATCTGAATGTCATTGCTTATAGTTGGGATTAATTTAAGCACTTAACAAAATTATGTATAGCTTGTCTTATTAAAAATGTGTCAATAGGAGCTGAGGATGTAGCTCAGTGGTAAAGTGTTTGTCTAACATGCACAGGGCACAACAATCCCCAGCACAACACATATGTGCACTCACACACCTAGTCACCAGTAATTTGAGGAGAAACATAATTCTTATAATCTTTACATCAAAAAATTATTTTAGGAAGAAAATAAGTTAACCTGATTTGAAAATATTTTACCTGGCAATTGCTGTTATCATTTTTTCCAAGTTATTTCCCCAAACATAACAAAATGAGTTGTATTTGGTAAAGGAATCCGTATCCAATGGCTGGACCACTGAGAGTGAATATAGTATTGTCTATTACTAAAACTAAAGGGCTGACTTTCACTCTAATTGTGTACACAACTTATCATTTTAAGGGAAGTAATAATGTTTTAAAAATACTTGTTATGGAATAAGAATTTGAAAAATGTAGAAAACTGAATTTGAAATAAGCAGTAAATATATCCAGCCCATATATAGATGCATAAAACTATTTTTGTAGTCTATTAATAGCATTTCTTTTAGTGTTTTATAATGTTTCCCCATGAGAGTCAAATAACATAAAAAATTAGCCAAATATGTGCCTATTTTTAAAAACTGGTTCTTGTTAGGGTCTGATGGATTGGATTTTCGAGGGAACTCAGTATATGGATACTTACAAGTGTTTAAAGGGTGACTATGATGAAGAACTAGATCCAGCCAATGAAATATGTAATGTGTTAATTAAAAGCAGGGTTTTAAATACAACAAAATTATAAATGCTTACTTTAAAAGCGTGTACAACATGAACCTTTGGTAGGGTGCCCATAATTCCCATTTTCATAGTGCAGTTCCAAGTTATACTTCCATTCTCAAAAGTGTTCTGGTATGGATGAAACATGACAAATGCTCACGTGGGCCCATTTGTTCATCTACTGACAAATGGTAAATAAATGCTAAGAGTGAGTGAGTAACTCATTGGACACACCTTAATCTCCTTTCCCAGAAATGCTGAAAATAATTCTGATTTCTAGGATAGTTTTAGTTCACATTGAAAAGTATGCTTTTTCATCTCTGAATATGAACGTGAAAGTAAATACTTTGAATTTATTCTGAAGTGACTCATATTTGCTGAATATCAATTTTCTTTTATTTTTAATATACTTTTATTGGTAGATTGTAATTATACATTATAACAAGGTGTAGAGTGATAGGAACATACATGCAATCAGCACTTGGTGTTTCAGTCTGGATCCTACCTCACTCTTTACCTTCCCCAATACATGCCATTGAGTTTGGTACTGATAATTTCATATATGTATACAGCACTACTTGAACTGTTGCCCTATCGATCTTGATCATAAAAATAAAAAGGTTTATTTAAATTTGCATTTAGCATCTTGACCTAAGTAGCTTTTGATTAAATGACCAAGTCTTATATTTTCCTAAATCTCTCATTATGCCAAATAGTATTAATGTCTTTTCCAATACTAACAGATAACTTTATTTACCTATTGTCATAATATTTATATCACTTGTAAAAGTATTAGCAGTTTGTATTTTTCTTGATTTTCTTCAAAGCTCACCCCTAGTATTTATATCACTCTATTATACATTATATTAACTTTATCATACACGGTATGAGTCTTTAAATATAAAGGAATGTGGAACTATGGATATATACTGCATATATTAAAGAATAATGCTATTTGCCTCAGAACTCTTACAATCTTTGAGAACCTGTCTGATACTTCTTTCTATGCTTAGTGTTGAGGAGTTGGGTATTTGTAGTCTCATCCTGCCATCTAGTGTTAAACATTCTTAAATTATAGTAAGTTGCTCTCTAACAGAAACAAAAATAAAATTCTTTTTCTATAGTTAATAAGTCCCAACAACTAGGGAAGTTATGTAAGAAAATATTCTGAAGCACTCAGTAGCTTCAGAATATAATAGGCAGATACTCATTGTGAACTATACAATTAAAGTTTCAGTTTATTTACAGTGAAAATATGTGCTTCATAAAATATTAAGTGCAAAGGCAAACAACAAGTAACTGTTAAAACATGATATAAATTAAAACATACAAGTTAAAATGGTATATCTTTTGTCATGTAAATATATGACATATATTTATATATAAATACTTATTCATATATAAATGTTTTGAACTGAGTGTGGTGGCACATGCCTGTAATCCCAGTACTTGCCAGGCTGAGACAGGAGGATCACAGGTTTGAAGTCTGCCTCAGCAACATAATGAGGCTCTCAGCAACTTAGTGAGACTCTGTTTCCAAATAAAAAATAAAATAGGGCTGGGTGTATAGCCTGAGGTAGAAGATCCCTGGTTTCCACCCCCAGTATCACAAAATAAATAAATATATAACAAATACGACTCTGAAGCTCATAGAAGGGCCAAAGCAAATGGGTGCCTATGTAGCTCATCTGAAATCTAAACTGGATCTTTAATCAAGGTCACTCACCGAAGTGAACCTGAGGGGGAGGGAAGGGGAGGGTATTGGGGTGGGAATTGGGGAAAGGGTCAAATGAGAACTGTGTGCAAATATGTTGTCAACAACTCGTACTTAACAAAGATGTATGCTATATTGCACGAATTACTACAATAAAAAAATTTTAAAAAAATAAACTGGATCTTTAAAACCTCATATCAGAGTGATAAATGTATCTCACATTTGATAAACAAGGTCCCCACTATGTCTAAACATAAAAAAAAAAAAAATGTAGCTGGGCATGGTGGTGCACGCTTGTAATCCTAGTACTTGGGAGGCTGAGACAGGAGGATCGCAGGTTCACAGCCAGTCGCAGCAACTTAGTGAGGCCATCTGTAACTCAGTGAGACCCTGTTTCAAAATAATAGAATAAAATAGGGCTAGGGCTGGAGATGTGGCTCAGAGGTAGAATGCCCCTGGGTTCTATCTCTAGTACCACAAAAAAAAAAAAAAAAAAGTTTGTTCTATTATTTGTTAAGAAGGTCAATCTATAATTGGCTATAATATTGCTCTAACCTACTACAGCTGACTTTCGGACAGTATTTGGTACATACTAGTTGCTCCAAGATCTAGCTCTATATACATTGTTGTCATCAGAAAGAAAGGTCTATGAACCATGGTCATCTACTGAACACAAATCACTTGATCATCTACCAAATGCCCAACATTTGGATAAAAACTGGGAATACAAGGTTTAGTAATAGAGACATAGTTTCTATTCTAAGGAATTTACTTTTAATCCCAAGATTGATAATTAGAAGGCTATACTCATTCATGCTCATACTTCTTTATGCTCGATGGTTGAAACACACCAGGACTGAATCAATAGTAAGGTAAGATGGAGCGAAAACCTATTTCTTGGAGAAAAGCAATTTTTTCTAAAGGACCTAATTCCACTGGAACCCACAAAACAAGGAATAGATTAGAAAGAAGTCTGGTTTTGAAGGTGCTCCCAGAAGCAGAGCTTGAGAGAAGGTTTTATTTTGTTTGTTTTCTGTGAAAGAGACTTAAGGAGGTTGTGCTCTTTGGACTTCAGAAAAAATCAGTAAATGAAGGAAAGAAGTTGGTTTGTAATGAAGAGTGAGGTGAGCGTGCATGTAGGTACAGACCAGATGTGGACGAGCCCAATGCACAGGGATAGGGTTCTAGATCATAGCCTGTATTTCTCAATTGTCCTCCTTTGATACAAGGATATCTGTCTTTAGTACCTTCCTGGTATTTTGTGTTTGTAGGAGCCATCCTAGAAGTAGGAAACATATTTTTAAGGAGTAGAGACTACCATCAGCTAAGAACAATTGTCTAGAGAAAGATGCAGCTGGTTGCTACTAGCAGCTAGTTCTTCCAGCAACTGTGATATAGTATAAGCGATCAATTGAAGGGAGTGTGGGAAGGGCCCCAGATAGTCTCCTACAAAGACTGCTATAGATAGAGCCAACCTGTTCAAGTGCTGCACCTCTTGGATTTTTCCTGGAGCATAGAGATAAGGAAGGAATAAGCAAGTTCCACATGAAGAGGAGAGGACATGGAATGTTGGAGATGTAAATTGTGGTAAGGAATTTATACTTCAGGCATGTTTTAAGAATATGCTTTGTTCTGGTGGGGTGAGGTGGGATTGGGAAAAGGAAGCAAGTACAAAAAGTTTTCTGGAGAAATATACTTGTATCTTTCTACCAAGTATTATTAAAGTTAATATGTCCACAATACTAACTATAGTCCCGTATATGTGATATCATTAAAACTAATTTTTCATGGTATTTCTGGATTGTAAGAAAATAAAAATACTACAGTCATAGAACACTTTCCTATTTGAATTAATTATAAAGAAGAACAAAAACAAATGCAATTTTGTGTTAAATTAATTACTGTATGTTTAAGTAATAATATGAAGTAGCACTGCTGGGTCTCTTATTTTAGGGTAAGCTAAGGCAGAAAAGTAAGTGTTTATGATTGGCATTTTTCTAGAAATATGCTATATGATTTACATTATTTAATTCTAGGAAAGTTGTATTTGCACTAGTCATGTGAGAGGACAAAATCTTAGTAAATTTACACAACTGGAAATTGTAGCACTGGAACTTGAAATTTACAGGCATTGAGTTACTAAACCTATTCTTTAAAATAGGCTACTGCCAGCCAGGTGTGGTGGCACACACCTGTAATCCCAGCATTTGGGAGGCTGAGACCAGAGGATCCAGGTTCGCGGCCAGCCTCAGCTACCTAGTGAGGCACTCTGAAACTTAGTGAGACCCAGTTTCAAAATAAAGAATAAAAAATAGGGCTGGGGGTATAGCTCGGGAAGTAGAATGCTCCTGAGTTCAATCCCCAGTACTACAAAAACAAAACAAAACAAAACAAAAAAACAGGCTACTGCCCATTTTCTATTACTTCCAAAATATTTAATCTGGCAAACTATTTAGTACTTTGGAAGAAATCATGTGAATGATAAAGGAAATGATAAGGGTTATTGGAACTTCAGTTAGATAATTCCACAGTGAGAAAAATAAAGTATTAGCCATGCGTGGTGGCGCACGCCCGTAATCCCAGCATTCGGGAGGGAGAGACTGGAGGATCTGGGTTCGCAGCCAGCCTCAGCTACCTAGTGAGGCACTCCGCAACTTAGTGAGACCTGGTTTCAAAATAAAGAATAAAAAATAAGGCTGGGGGTGTAGCTCGGAGGTAGAATGCCCCTGGGTTCAATCCCCAGTACTGCAAAAAAAAAAAAAAAAAAAAAAAAAAAAAAAAAAAAAAAAAAAAAGAAAAAAAGAAACTATTAAGCCTTAGTAAATAGAAAAACAGCACAATGTTCAACGAGTTTACATTAAAATAACTCTGCTAACTTGGCTATTTTTCTATTTTATATTCTGGTTTCCATTCTTATTTGTATATGGATGGTAAGGTAAGTTTCTACATGTTTGGGAAGATGACATAAGAAAAAGAGACTAGGATAGTATTTTTTTAGGTATGTATGATACTAGGGATTGAACCCAGGGATATTCTACCTTTAAGCTATACACCCAGCCCTATTTTATTTTTTATTTTGAAACTGTGTCTTACTAAGTTTCTGAGAGCCTTGCTATATTACTCAGGCTATTACTTCCTGTCTCAGCCTCAGAAGTACTGGTTTATAGGCGTGTGACACCACACCTAGCTGCTTGTTTATATTTTTAAGTTGATTTTAAAGTTAATTAGTAAGACTTCACTGTATTTGAAATCTTTCTATGTTCCAAGGTTTCTACAGAGTAAAACAGCCCCTTTTGTTATGATGATTCATCTGGACTTATTTACACTTTCAGTTTCACAAAATGTAACTGTACCAACCATCTTTAATTGGAAAAATATAACTAAAATCTGTTCTTAAAGAAGAAAACAAAAAGAAGTAAGGAACCAAATACGTTTAGTTGAAATAAAGAGTTGTCCATTATGTTTAACTTCCACTTCCATTTTAGATTTGTTGACCACTTGAAATGAGAAATGGAAGTTACTGTCTTAGCCTAAAGCTGGGAAAGTAGAATCTACTTACATTATTTGTTATTTATTTTTTTTTAAAGTAATAAAGGATAAAATAGTCTGTACCACCACACCTGGCATTTTATCCACTTTAGTTTGCATTTCTGCAGAAGGTGTAACTCTTTTTTACTGAACTCTCCTTCTAAGTGTCAGGGGCTTTCAAGTTAGAAGCCAGAGTAAACTCCCACTTCCTTCTTCTCAGGCAAGTTTTTGAATCAGAAAGTTAGATTGCGACTGTCCAGTAGTCTTTCATTTTCAACTTTATCCCCACTCTCAACAGAACATTCTGAAAAGTTTGTAAATCCCTCCTGGGAACTGTCTGCTGTCTGTTTCCAATAGCGAACAGCTGTGAACTACCTAAATGATCCATCTCGCCAAGAAATTGCGGCCCAGAAATGAAGAAATAAACAATTACTATTTTTTACTCATAATGTCTTCCACCGTACAATGAGGAAGTCTTGGAAACTGAAGCTAAATATATGTTAGAAAACTTTTTATGTCACTGTTTACATATTCTCTTTATTTTTTCTCTTTCACAAGCTACACATACACACACACACACACATAAACACAGAGTCGATCCATAGCTTCCCCATCTCTACAGGCTGTTACTAAACCGTCAGACACAAATGAAGAATGTTTTAATACTTTGTAAGAAAGAAATAAGATGCCAAATCAGATGTAACAAAGAAGAGAGGGGTTGGATTCAAGAATTTGAGCTAATGGGTTTCCTTATCTGTTAGTTCTCTGTTGCTGTGTCTGTGAAATGACTGTGAGAGAAAATGGCAGCACACAGGACAAGTGCTTCCTATGTTGTTTGCTACATCATATTATCCAAAGGGCCGCTCATGTTCTTACAAGTTACTGAGTATTTAGTTTATCAAAGTTTTAGAATGGTCCCTTCAAGTTATAACAACAAATGATTTAGGCAATTAAAGTGCAAAGTTTTAGGTCAATTTTGTCACTAAAGTAAGTTTATTGAGCCTGAAGTTGTTTACTGTTAACAAGATCAACTGAGGAAAATGTAAAAATATTACATATTAGAGAATTTGAATAAATCATGTTAATAATCTGCTTTTAAGATAATTGTCTGTTCCTAGTAATATTTTAATATAAAATCATGGGTTAAAAAGGATAAAAATCATTGTTCTTTTTATTTTTCAAATTCCTGCAAAATTTGTTTTAAAATATTTATTTTTATTTTTTTTGTGGTACTGGGGACTGAATTCAGGGGCATTCTACCTCCGAGCTATACCCCCAGCCCTATTTTTTTTTTCTTTATTTTGAAACAGGGTCTCACTAAGTTGCGGAGTACCTCACTAGGTAGCTGAGGCTGGCCGCGAACCCATATCCTCAGGTCTCAGCTTCCCAAGTTTTAAAATATTTAAATGTCATTTCTCTAGGAAACTATTTATTTATGTGTGTGTGTGTGTGTGTATGTGTGTGTGTGTGTGTGTGTACGTGTGTGTAGTGTGTGGTGTTGGAGATTGAAACTAGAGGCATTCTACCTCCAAGCTACACCCCCACCCCTATTTTTTATTTCTTCTTTTTGAAACAGGGTCTCACAAAGTTGTTGAGGGCCTCACTAAGTAGCTGAGGCTGGCCTCAAACCTGCAATCGTCCTGTCTCAACCTCCCAAGTACTGGGATTACAAGCATGTGCCACCATGCCTGGCTCTAAGAAACTTTAGATGATAAAAAAAAAAAAAAAAAAAAAAAAAAAAAACCCACATCTAGCCAGGTACAGTGGTGGTGCATGCTTGTAATCCCAGTATATGGGAGGCTGAGATGGGAGGATCACAGGTTCAAAGCCAGCTGGGCTGGGAGTGTAGCTTGGAGGTAGAATGCCTCTGGGCTCAATCCCTCCTCCCAAAAAAAGGATAACCCCAAAGACATCCTGGTTCATAATTGACCTGACTGATGTTTTCTAAAAATGAATGAACAGCAAATTATCAGCATTGTTGACAGGTTTAGTTAATTTTCACTACAAGTAGGATTTGCTTAAAATTTAAGAGCATAAATTGTGGATCAAAAGAAAAGATTTTGATACTAGAAATGTCTAGTTAATTTATTCTTAGCCAAATTTGGTTAGCTCTTTAAAAATGGCTGAAAAAGAGTCTAAACATTTTCAAGAATGCCTCTGGGTTCAATCCTCAGTGCACACACACACACACGAACACACAAAAAATATTCTAAATATGAGAAAATATGAGACCATGAAAATTAAAACAAATTCCCCCACCAAGTTAGTGTCAGTATTGGTACAATACATAATCATCTCTAAGTTAACACTTCAGACCTTCCCTCACAACTTTTATTAAAAAGTAAAAGCATTTAATACCTCTACATTTAATTATTTTTATTTTTCACCAAAGTACTACATATATATAATTCAAAAGTCAATTAGTATTAAAAAGATTTTCCCAATATCTTACTGCCCTAAGCTATTAGTTAAAGGGATTCTAACTCTAGTTTTTGTTTATTTTTTTTTCTTGAAAACTAATTTATTTTTTCCATTAGTGGTTCTTTGGTGCATTTTTAAAAATTATTTTCACATGAAGCTGTAACTACTGCAAATGTCAAATCAAAATAGACCTGCACATTTGGAACATTATTCATATAGTCTCGCCCAAATTCATTTATAGGTAGTCAATAGTAAAGGAGTTCTAGGACATTTATTTCTTTATAGGTAAGGAAAGAGGTGGAGACAGTAGGTTGGTCCAACTTTATTGAAATATGTTACAGAAGACACAATTCAAATAAGAACCACAGTCTTTGGTTTTAAGGCCCATAGAAATCTGAGTTATGTTTTACTAAAGAAGAATATAAAATACATTAAACTACAGTTCAAAAGCAAATCTTAAGCGTGGTGGCACATGCTTGTGATCCCAGCATTCGGGAGGCTGAGACTGGAGGATCCAGGTTTGCAGCCAGCCTCAGCTACCTAGTGAGGCACTCCGCAACTTAGTGAGATCCTGTTTGAAAGTAAAGAATAAAAAATAGGACTGGGGGTATAGCTCAGAGGTAGAATGCCACTGAGTTCAATCCCCAGTACTGAAAAAAAAAAAAAAAAGTTAACTGTATCCTGATTAAATCAAATATTTAAAGGAGTTTCTTCCAGCTGGGCATGGTGACGCACAGCTATAATCCCAGTACTTGGAAGGCTGAGACAAGAGAGGCACAGGTTGAAGGCCAGCCTCAAGAACTTAGGAAGGTCCTTGGGAACTTAGCAAGAGCCTGTTTCAAAAATAAAAAATAAAAATATGGCTAGGGGTATAGCTCAGAGGTAGAATGCCTCTCTGAGTTCAATCTTCAGTACCACAAAATATTTAAAAAAAAGAAAAATTAAAAACGTCTTAAGGACTTCTTCTTAAGGACTTAACAACTGTTATAGCTCTTCTAAAAATTCTAATAAAAGTTTGGAATTTAATGAGAAACCCCATGCTTATAGTAACATGAAACATGTTCATTTTGAGATATTCAGCCCCAAGTTTTACAAACTACTGGAAAATACCTTGTTGCTAATGAAAAAACTTCATATTTTTTCATATCAAGGAAAATTACACTCACACTATTAGAGAAAAGTCATCTCTTGCCTTACAAATGTAAAATAAATTCCCTAGACTCTCCACTCTGTAGAGACCATCAGCTCACTATGCAGGCTTAAACCCAGTAACCACAATTTTGGAAAAAATAAAGCAGACTTCAATATGAGAATTAGCTGAAATAGACATTTCCTACAGGAAACCTATTTTTGCTAAGCATTCTCTCAATCTTCAAGATTCTTAAAAAGCCCATTCTATTCCAAAGATCACTGATAATGGAAAGGATAACTCTGATGGCCCTTAAAGCAGCCTTCATTGTGTCAGGGGAATGTCACAACTTGTGATTCCTGATATTTCATGCCATCTACTACTGCTAGGGTCTTCCCTCACCATTAGAATATTCGAGGGTCTCTATATTACAAGCCCTTGCTTTTTTAAGTTTTAGGTAAAACATGTACATTTTTAGAAAAAATGTGTTTAGTAAATACTCTTCAAGTCCTGTACCTAGTTTTCCTGGTATGTAACATAGAGAAGCAGGGCGTATTCCCAGGCCCAACTCAGGCTTTAGTGCCAACTATTTAGGAAGGTCCATTGACATTTAAAGATTAGAACTCAACAGATAAATTCAGTTGTCAAATACCTGTCTCTTATTTAGAGCAAAGCTATACAACATAACACAACTCCACTTATTAAGCTTTATCTCATGCAAACTTAAAAATTTAAAAGTAATCATTTCAGATCCCAATGTAGATCATGAACCTACTTAGATTCAAGCATGTTAAAAAAATTTTTTACATTTTTCCAGTCTTCCTAAAGAAGTGTATTTTTGACTGACGGATTAATCAACATTACAGATCAAATCTGTTGCTAAGAAACGTTTTGTTTTTTTTTGGTGCTATGATCTAACCTAGGGCTTCATGGATGCTAGGCAAGCATTATACCTCTGAGCTACATTCCTAGCTCCAAAGAACATAATTTTTGATCTGAAAATCATTCTGGTAATCTGACACATGGCCAAGGCTCTAAGACTAGAATTAAAGGCATTCTTTTGTGTCCTGCCCTTTAATAAAAATTTCAGAGAAAACCATGAAGAGGCATCCAGCTCAGCAGAGACACTGGTCAGAACTCAGTGATGTTTTTCAATAAATTCAACAGTGGAGTGAGTTTCACACTGATGGGGCTTTCAACATTCACTGGTTTTGTACCAGCTTTCCACAGACACCTCTCCCAGCATCATAGTCCCTCCTGTACTCATCTCAAACCTGGTCTCCTGAGTGCCCACATACTCCCTGCCCTCCTTAAAGCCTGCATCCCAGTTGGTGCGAATGAACTGGTTATTCAGACGCGCTCCATTTATGTACCGAATGGCATTTTCTGCATCTGCTCTTGAATGGTATTCCACAAAACAGAATCCACATGCTGTTCTTTTTTTTTTTTTTTCATTTTATCCAAACCCATAATGATCTTCTTTATGTCACCACTTTTGCTGAAGAATTCATAAATTTGTTCTTCAGTTGTATAAAAGGGAAGATTCCCAACATACAATGTACAGCTTTTCTTCAGTAATTTTTCTTGCTCTTCATTGTCACCCTGGAAGTGCTGGTCCAAGTACTGGCTCAGCTCCATGTAGGAGTCGCTGAGCAGCACCTTGGGGAGGCCCACTCCACACAGTGCAGAGAAGCAGACAAGGACGAGGCCACTCCGGGAACAACCTGGGAGCCCTGGTGACAGCGCTAACTATAGTTTTTTGTTTGTTTGTCTCTTTACTATAGTGTTTAACAGCTGTTCCTTATACTTTACAGTTCTTCATAAAATTATTTTGTAGCTTCTGCCCATTCTTTTCATTGAGATGTATAATTTCTTTTTATTTCTATTTCTCTGTACGTCAATTATTCCTCTACATTCTTCCCTGTCCTTTTAAGAATTTCCCCTAGTGTTTGAAATTGTGTGTGTGTGTGTGTGTGTGTGTGTGTGTGTGTGTGTGTGCGTTCATAGATGGGGTATGCTGGTTTGGTTTTTCTTGGTGGATACATTCATTTCAATAAATAAAATCAATGTCCTATAAAATCATCATCCTCTCTATTTAATATCTTCTGTTTTCCAGAAGAGATCTTCTATAATTTCAAAGTTGGGCTGCTAAATTCTTGTCTTTAATAGGATTTCCTTTTTTTATTTTTATTTTTTATTTTTGCAGTACTGGGGATTGAACTCAGGGGCATTCTACCTCTGAGCTATACCCCCAGCCCTATTTTTTATTCTTTATTTTGAAACCAGGTCTCACTAAGTTGCGGAGTGCCTCATTAGGTAGCTGAGACCAGCCTCGAACCCGGATCCTCCGGTCTCAGCCTCCCAAATGCTGGGATTACAAGCGTGCGCCACCATGCCCGGCTTTTTTTTATTTTATTTTATTTTTTTGCAGTACTGGGGATTGAACTCAGGGGCATTCTACCTTCGAGCTACACCCCCAGTCCTATTTTTTATTCTTTATTTTAAAACCGAGTCTCACTAAGTTGCGGAGTGCCTCACTATGTAGCTGAGGCTGGCTGCGAACCCAAATCCTCCGGTCTCAGCCTCCCCAATGCTGGGATTACAAGCGTGCGCCACCACGCCCGGTTGGATTTCTTAAACTATGACCACTAAACATTCTACTGTATATTTGGGGTAGATATGTGTCATCATATTAGCAGGCCATTCTCTAGCTTACTGAAAGTTTTAATCATGAAAGAAATGCTGAATTTGATAAAATGATTTTTCTTCATCTATCAAGAATGACAATATAACCTTCATTTCTATGTTAATGTTTTACCATATTAAACAATAATCAAAATAGAATTATCTTTAAATTTTTTAGTAGATCACTAATATTTCTAATAATATTTTTAATATTTCTAATATTTTTTTAAATATTTCTAATAATAATTTTGCCTCAGATGCCAATATAGGTCAGATACTGATCTGTGTTTTTACAAGTTTTGATATTTTTTCCAACATGAATTTTTGCTAAAATTTAGCAAAAACTTAAAATTTAAATTTAAGTAAAATTAAATTTAAATAAAAAATTAAAATTTAGCAAAAAAAGCATAAAATTTAGATTTTTAAAAATTAGTGCATTACAATATTATTTATGTTGGCTACTGAGATTTTTTTAATGTCCCCTTCAATTTCGTGGGATTAACACTTTTGCAGGTGGAATGTAGCTGGAGGAGGCAGCTTACTGAGGGTGTGGCCTTGGGGACTAGATCTGCTTCTGTTCACGCTCTGTCACACTTTCTTCTTCCAGCCACCATTGTGTTGAGCTCAGCTTTACTCTGCCATACCAAGCTGCCATTATGTCTGTCTTAGAGTCCACTAACTATGGACTGACCCACTAAAACTGTGAGCCTAAAGAAACTTTCCCCTCTAAGTTGTGCTTGTCAGGCATTTTGGTTACAATGATAGAAAAGCTGACTAAAACAGAGACTTAAATTCCGGAAGTCACCTTAGAATCCTTTGAGATTATAAAATAAAAGTAAGAATGTTGGGCCAAAAAAACAAGCAATAAAGATAGACTGAGTTTTGCTGATATAATGTGAGGTGCCAAATCTATACATCTTGACATCAAATACCTCTAATATTTTCAGTTTGTGATTCAAATTTTTATCATCTGGGAGCAATCTGATAAGGAAATTATGTTCATTATCCTAATGTCATATTATTTTATATCATATATTTATTATAGTATAGTTCATGGTTAAAATTAATTTCTATCTCTTCTCCATTGTTTTCCCTCTTCTCTCCATCTAGCCTTTTCCTTTTTTATCTTTCCTTTTGTAAGATAAATTATATGCACCACTAGTATCTGAATCCTCCTTTTAAAAATGCTCTGAATCATTCTAGCCAAGACACAAATTCAAATCTAGCCAAGACACAAATTCAAAGACTGGACCTGAGGGTCAACAAGAGCAAGGTGTTCTGTTCTTTATAGCAAATGCGGGAAGCCAATTGTGGTCCAAGCTGAAGTCCCCAAGGAAGAGGGGAAGGCAAGAGCTAGAAAACCCAAATATAAATGCTAACTTCATAAAAGCAGCACAAGAGCAGGGAGAGCCAATGAGAGAATCAATAATCGCCCTAAAGAATTAGCAAATTTTGCATCATTTTTTTTTTTTGTCTTTGAGTATGGAGATGGGCCAGGCTGACTAAAATAGTTAGAATTGAAAGCCATGTATATAATGTAAACTTGAATGATATAAATTTAAGTATATTTGCTTCTATTTATGCAATTATATATATAAAATGATTGATGGAAATACAAATGCAGAAGAGTAAGCAGAATGTCCAGAGTGTTAAGGAATAGCATAAATGCTGTTTCTTTGACAAATAAGAAATCATGATATATGAATGTGTATTATAATTAAAAGGAGATTATTAACACATTTTGAATTAGCTATAATAAGAATGAAACTGGGGAGATAATTTTTTGTTTTATATTGTTTTAGGATTATGTATCTTTGTGATAAAGAACGCAAAATTCAGCCGGGTGTGGTGGTGCATGCCTGTACTTGGGAAGCTGAGAAAGGAGGATCACAGGTTTGAGGCCAACCTCAGTAACTTAGTGAGACCCTTAGCAGCTTAATGAGAGATCCTATTTCAAAACAAAAAGTTAAAGGAGGGGGCTGGGGATGTGTCTCAGAGATAGAATTTACCTGAGTTCAATTTCAAATACCAAAAAACGAAAATCAAACAAAACAAAACAACCCATTAAATCACGTAATTCAATTCCCAGCCCTGCAAACAAAATAAAATACTTAGACACACTGAATAATTTTTTAAGTTTATTGTTCAGTATAATAAATTTTGCTTCTTACATTAAAAAAATAAAATAATTTGAGTATTTTTAGCATGACCTGTTAACTTTGAATACAGAGAATAAACAAGTAGGTAAATACATATATATGTTGTATAATTTTATTGTATATAAAATTCACAGTTAGATGCATTTGATTATGCAAAATAAAAAGACAAAATCATCAGGGAGCTTCTTACTTAGAACACAGTAAAATGAAATATATATATGTATATATATATGCATCATATGTATATGTATATATATATATATATATATATATATATATATATATGCATCAAACACTGGAAACCATCCCAGTGTATATCTTTATTGATTAAGTAATAAACTAAGGAATGATTATTGTTATAGAAAATGATTAGTTCACCAACATGCTGTTTATGTTGTCCTTGGTGGCACTGGACTTAAGGATACTTTCCTTCTTATTTAACGCTACTGCAGTCCATGGAAAGATGACAACAGAGCATATTTCATAAGGGATTTTGATTTCTAGAATATTTGAATTCCATATCAAATGCCCAATTTAAGGCAATTTTGTAGGTACCAAACACGTTAAGTAATAATGTACAAGTTTCCTTAAACTGAACAAGTTGACATTATTTTGTGACTATAATTTTACACCAGGATGAAAATGATCTGTCATTGTATGTTAGGAGCATTCACATTCTACCCTGAAACACAGTGATTCTGAGGCTGGACCTCAGTTGAACCCTGACTTCAGCTCCAGGGCCTAGAGGGCATTGGATTTTTAAATAACAAAATCAGAAAGAATAAGCTGAGTAATGAGTGATACTTTTAGTGAGCAGTGAATATTCTTAACTAAATTGAAATAGTCATTTAATAGAGTAATATTAGGTAAGTCCAAAAATATGTATCAAAATTAAATTACAGGGTGGGGGTTGTCAGGTTAAGTATCAACTAATGAGTTCTTGGAAGATTTTGAATGGTAGAAAAATACATTAAGTTTTGAGAAATAAACTCAATACTGATATTATAGGCTACAGTAGAAAGTAAAAAGCCTGGGGGTTGGGAGAACCTTATGGAGAGAGAAGCAGGAGGATTTGGAGGCTGATTAGATACGGTTGGTATATAGGTGAAAGTAAGAAATCAAAATTAAATTAGAACTTTCAATACTGAGGAATGGGTCAAATTCTATTGCTAGGGAGAAGCTGTGAAGCTAAAACAAGTGGATGAAGTTGGGTTTTTTTGTTTGTTTGTTTTTAGATGCCATATTAAGTTTACATGTGAAATTTGATGTGAAAATTATAGAAAGTGAATATTTAGAAGACTGCTGGGTTGCAACGTGCACATGCTCCTTAGAGAAAGAATGATTCATGTCTGGCTAGAGGACAGGGAATTCACTCCAGAGAAATGTCAGTGGAAACTCTAGGTGAACACAGCCCAGGTATTCTAGTAAAAGCTTCCTTGCTGATAATTTCTTTTCTACAGAAATAACATTTTTTGAGCATTATTTACTGGGTTGCACTCTGTGCAAAGCCTAATGAATAAATGTAGATCTTAGGAGGTTTCAATGTTCTTGGTTATTTTTGATCAAAGAAAATATTGTTAAATAATAAAATTAGGAAGTACATACAAAAAATTCCTTTTGATGGTCATTACAATTTTCCTTTCCCATAAAGTTTCTTCTTGTCATTAACTATATGTAACCCACAGTTATTCAACCATCTTGACTGATATGATGGGTCAGTTACCTGTCAAAATCAGGCAGGTACAAGACACAGAATAGACTGTTCTTTGTTCAAAGACAATTTGATTCAATATTGATGGATGTATGGATTAGTCCAAAAGGAGAAAAAATGTCTAGTGAGAGAAGTGTGTGATAGAACTGTATTATTATCAGTTTTTTTTAATGCACAATTGAGTGATCTTTATTAGAAGCAGGTGTTTGTCACCATTTTAGATGCAAAACCCAAAGCTGCGTGTTCTTTAATAGCTACATTTCTTAATCTGGTCATAGGCTATAAAGGTTATTTTGTACATGATTATAACAAGTGAAAACATACTCTCAAGTAGATGGTCAGCAGATGGTTAAAAAAATCTGAATTGATGTGGCTAGAACTATGATAATTTGTAGTTAAGTGGCAAATAGAAAGGGCTCAAGAGAAATTCACAGTATAAATTATACCTAGAATAAGCAACTTGACCAGCTTAGAAAAGAAACTCCAATTCCCAATGTATCAATAGCAGGTATAATCAGCCTAGAAAATTACTTCACACACAAATTCATAAAAAGCATTTTAGCAAAAGATCAAATGAAAGTCAGAGTGAAATGCCTTGTAAAAATATTTAGTAGAATTAATGTCCTAATAATGTGACTGATTTATATCTTCTTTAAAAAAATCTCTTCATATATTGTTTTGGCTGGCTGCTTCTTTCTTTTTCTTTTTGTTTTTATTAGTCCTCCTTTAGATACTCTTTTGTTGAAGCCTACAAGAAGAACAGGAACACATTTATGAATGATAAGGAAACAAAATAAAACATTATCTAAAATTTCCTCAAATTATCTTCTAATGTTAAACCTAACAACTTGATAGGCTTAAAACATTTGTTTATATCTGTTTGTTGAATAACCTATTTCAAAAGAAGTCAATTGCATATGTAAGAATTAGAAAACTGGATAAGCACATTTCTCAAGTAGAAATCCATGATCATTTTATTTTTTAAAAAAGTAGGAATGTGGCTATACATGGTTGATTGAATTACAGAGTATTTTTACTTATATATTTCATACCCTTCCTATCTTGTTATGAAGATCATTTTTCAGTCAGGAGAAATTAATGATGAATGGATTACAAAACTATGGGATATGTACACAATGGAATTTTACTCAGCCATAAAGAAGAAAAAAATCATGTTATTTGCAGGGAAATGGATGCAACTGGAAAACATTATGTTAAGTGAAATTAGTCAGTCACAAAGAGTGAAAAAGCATATGTTCTCTCTAATATGCAGATGATAGGGAGAAGATGGGGCATAAGAGCGACTCTAGATGAAAAAGGAGAAACCCTAGCTAAGCAAAGAAGTTGACTTAACTGAAGGTGATGGACGGGGGTTGGGGGGGGACACCCTAATGCACATGATGTACTTTCACAAATATATCAAAGTCAATCATTAAAAAAAGAAGAAATTAATGCATATGTTACAATTTTATATTTCATAAGAAAGTTTAAAGGAATTTTGATATAATCTAAACCTTAGATGAGCAAAGAAAGTGACTCAACTGAAGGTGATGGGAAGAGAGGGAGGGAAACACCATAATGCACATGATGTACTTTCACAATCATATCAAAGTCAATCACTAAACTGAACTTGAGAAGGAAGGATGGGGAGGGAGTGGGGTGGGAATTGGGAATTGGGGAAGGGTTAAATGAGAAATGTGTGCATGGATGCCTTTACCAGCTTGTACCTAACAAAGATGTATGATTACAATGCACCAATAAACAACAACAACAACAACAAAAACCAAATTCTTAGTATTTAAAATTAAAAAAAATAAAGTATTGAATTTATCTTAAATTGATTATTTTTCTCTGAGGACACATTTAGGGGAAGTGTGGCTAATATAATTTGCAATATTGTCTAAATTTAGCTGAAAATAGAATATTTATTAACTAAATAATAATAAAAGATAATTTCATATTTTACAGATTAAAATTCATTTCTAGCTTCAATACAACTGTTACCCTAAGCACTATTGAGTAAAGGAGACAATACCTTCTTACCTTTTTTACATGTCCTAACACATGCTCTTTTAGAAGTAAAATTGTTTTCATTTCCCCCACACCCACTGTACTTAAATGGGCGGCATTTCCCAATGGCTGAATTATAGTAGAATCTCTTTTCACTGGCTTGACACAATCCTCTGTCTGCTGGCGTGAGACACCATGAGGGGCCGTGAAATTCTAAAAATGAAGAAAACATGGTCAGCCATATATATAATGAATATTATATATTGTTTACAGATTAGTTTTGTGACATGTCTATATAGAGCAGTAATCAATGAATAAGAGTGGTATATAATAAAATACATGTATTTCTAATCATAGAAAATGCTTAAGTAACCCCAGGTGTTCACAGTCCAAGTGTACAAAATACTGAGATCTTTCTCCAATGAATATAAAGCAGACACATTTACTGAAAGAAAATGTTTTGACTTCTCTTTAAATGGACAAAGTAGGTGTACATAACCAAGACAACCACCATTCAACAGTTTAACTCCTGAACTTTTACATATCACTTGGTTGTGGATGTTCAGCTTGGAAAAATAGTCCTGATGAGCAAAGTTCTTATTCATGGTGCAATGTACACAATGAAGCTGAGAGAGCATCTTTCTCTGAACTGAATGATGCCAAAGAATCACAACTAAAAATGCAGGAATACAAGTGTAATGCATTTTAAATTTCAGGAATGGAGCCCAGAAGAGATGTTTTCCTTAAAAGCAACATTTTTTTTTTCTCATGAATTGAAGTATCATTCATTTCTAGATGAGTCATATATAAAATCAAACACTAGTTTGGACCAGACAGAAAGGTTCTTTGTCAATGGAACCAATGACTTTCAAAACAGAAAACACAACTAGGGTAATGAACAGTATTCATTTCCTGAAGGCAAAGGAGAGAATTAGTTTCAGCTTAATGGTGGTTTTCAGCTTCTTGGAGACTTTCTGTCAGCAAGGGGAAGCTGGAACTCTTCAGCAGTCCAGTTAAACCACCTGATGTTAATAAACCAGTACTGCAAGGAAGCTGCTGGATGGCGATGAATTAATGTTAGAAGACTTTAATGGCTTTGCCCAGTGCTCAGATGTGATGCAGCGCATGCAGATGAAGCTTTGCTAAATGTTCAACATTGTCAGGAAATAAAACTTCGAGGAATCCAGTAGCCAACGAAGGTAAATAGATTGTGCATAAAGCAAGAAGCAGTCTTTTGGCAAATGAACCCCAGATGAATAGACTGTAAAAGAAAAGAAATGAAATGTAACAAAGTGAGGGAAAAATATCTTACTTTAATAAATACATTTTAACCACTTCCTGTCTTCTAAATATTTAAGTAGAGATTATAGTGTCTTGATATAATAAGTCAGGTAATAGAGAAAATATGGAAAATATGAGAGAGAGTGAACACTATGGGAAGAAAATATGAGGAAGTTTTAGAGACATGATTTTTTGTATAAAATTCAAGAACTACAATTGCATGAACAACATTAAGGCTTATTTAGGTTCTTGACTATGTATATTAACACTGCTCTTAAACTCCTAGGACTTATAAAATTAAAACACTGTTAAAACTCATGTATGTCTTTTGCAAGCTTTCTCTCAACTTATAGCATTCTAAATTTATTCATCCTATATATCTGCTACTTTGTATCCTTGAATATGATATGTGTCCTTATAACTCAAAATTAAGATGCATTTGGCAAGAGTGTGTTCTAAACTTTGTGCAAAATGTTGCCATTTTCTGTCACTAAGAATGGTTTAAGTGAGAGAATTCTAACAATCTAGAAGAGGTATATTGCAATTGAGTCCTACAATTGCATCAACTTTTCCAGTGAGTTCTCCATGGATTCTCACAGTTCCACAACTTGCAATATGAAATGATTATGCACTGCTATCATCTTTATCTCATGAACTTCTAAAGCCATGACCTACATTCAGAAGGAAAACAGACTAGGAACAATTGCCCTAACTTGAGAAACAGAGGAAACTGCTCTTCTCTTTATTCTTTCTCAGTAAGCACTCACAAATGCTTTATAGATGTATATGATAAATGATATTACTTACACATCAGTTTCACTTTATTACTTTGTGCAGAAGATGCATCAGCTCATAGTAAGTTACAGATAATATATGTAAATGTACTCGCAAAATGCATCCTTATTATCAAATGTACTTATTGGTCTTATTAACAATGCCCTCCCTAAAAGCTCTTATTGCAAGATAAAGAGGATTTTCTATTGATAGGGAATACATGCTTCCTTTTTCTCCTAATACACAATCTATAGTAAAACTGGCCTCATAATAAAAACAAGGCTATTTTCAAGTGAGAGCAAACTAGACTGGGACCTATGGTCCTCTAGTCTCTAAGCTGGAGGGATCAAGGAAGGAGACTATTATCAAAGACCAAGAGTCTGGACTACTAGTTAAAAACTAGAACCATAACAGACCTTTCTGGTGAGTAGAAACCATGGAATATTTGCTATAGGTGTGGTGAGAACCTGTACCCTAGCTTTCATTTTACTTTGACCACTTTGTAGTCTGACAATGTCTGCTACTTACCAAGTCTAATCAGAAATGAAAGAAGAGGGCTCCCCATAACACAGCACAGGGAAGGGGTTTGATTTGAGAGGAAACAGAGTTGACTAGCACAGATGCCAGCAGAGACCTTTACCACCTGATAACTTATCTAGGGTCACAGATTGCCTCTACCTGATGCTCTTGGTGACTTCTGAGCCTGAAATGCTGACATGCTTCTTCTGACAGCCAGGTATCTGATGTGCAGATGTGTGTTACTCCTGATATCACACACGTGCTTCTACTCCAGGGGTGCCTGCAAATGACTGCAGTTGTCTGTCTCACTTTGTTTGCCCTGATTTCAATCACTGCCTATGTGGTCTTCAGACACAACACAACTACGACACAGTTAGAAAGATAGTCTTAAGACATAGGTTCCTAACACTGGAAGATATTTCCATAGTAGGTTAAAATTTGAAAGTAATCATGAAAGATAGTATATTGATATGGTTTTTAGAAATTTTTAAAATGCAGTAATTTATCATCAATTTGGGGTTTTTTATAAGACAATTACTCTTCAAAAAATAATTGCACATGAAATATAAACTAATACATAACTTTTAAGATGCTTTTAAACTCTGAACAGTGAGATTATCATTTTGTTACCATAACACAGACCACCATGGAATTAAAATGAAGTTTCTCTCTCTTTCTTTCTCTCTTTCTTTTTCTTTCCTTCT
>PVLC010017739.1:9508-33347 GCA_004027655.1 Graphiurus murinus
CAGTTTACAATTGCCAAACTATGGAACCAGCCAAGATGTCCATCAACAGATGAATGGATTACAAAACTATGGGATATGTACACAATGGAATTTTACTCAGCCTTAAAGAAGAACAAAATCATGTTATTTGCAAGGAAATGGAAGGAACTGGAAAACATTATGTTAAGTGAGATTAGTCAGTCACAAAAAGTAAAAAATCAAATGCTCTCCCTAATATGTGGAAGCTAGGGAGAAAATGGGACATAAGAGGGATTCCAGATGAAGGAGAATTCTTAGGTGAACAAAGAATTTGATTTAACAATTTTTATCATTATATTTATTTATTTTTATATTGTTATTGGTACATTGTAATTCTACATCATAGTGAGGTTCAAAGTGATACAAACATACATGCACACAGCACTTGGTGTGTTTCTCTCCAGTTCCCCCCTGCTTCCCACCAAATGTGGTATATACACACGATGGAATTTTACTTGGCCAAAAAAAAAAAAAAAAAGAACAAAATTATGTCATTTGCAGGAAAATGGATAGAACTAGAGAACAAAATGCTAAGTGGTATCAGTCATTCTCAGAAAGTCCAGGGTCACATGTGTACTCTCATATGCGGATGCTAGAGAGAAAGTAGGAAACAAAGGGGACTTTAGATAAATGAAAAGAGCAATTATTTTCTCTTGAAGGGCCAGAGGGGCAGCATCTTGAGAGTTAAAGCCAGTCGCTCTGGTTGTAACTACGAAAATGTGGCCAGGATGAGTGGACTGCTGTGTTCCAATAATATTTTATTTATAAAGGCAGGCATCAGGAAGTAGCCCAAGTGTCCATCTGTAGATGAATGGATAAATAAAATGTGGCATATCTACATGGTAGAATGATGCTCAGGTACAAAAAAAGGAATGAAGCATCGAACACACTATAATGTGGATGAACCTAGAAAATACAATGGTCAGTTAGAAGCCAGACACACGGGCCACATAGTGTATTATTCTGTTTAAACAAAATATCCTGAATCGGCAAGTCCACAGAAGGAGTTTAGTGATTTTCCTAGGACCTTGAAGGTTGAGGAGGCCAGGAGAAGTGCAGGTGACTGTTCCTGGGTACAGGATTTGGAGGTGATATCTGACAGGTGTGGGGATTTTCTTTTTTCTTTTTTTGTACCACGGATTGAACCCAGGGACATTCTACCTCTGAGTTACACCCCCAGCCCTATTTTATTTTGAGATAGGGTCTTCCTAAGTTGTTGAGACTGGCCTTGAACTTGTGATCCTCCTGTCTCAGCCTCCCAAGTACTGGTATTACAGGTATGTGCCACCACATCTGGCTGGATTTATTTTACTTATCTTTGTGGTTCTGGGGATTGGACTCAGAGGCATTCTACCTCCAAGTTTTTGAGGCACACCCCCAGCCCTATTTTTTTTTTAATTTGGAAAAAGAGTCTCACCAAGTTGCTAAGGCTGGCTTAAAACCTGTGATTCTCTTGTCTTAGCCTCCCAAGTACTGGGATTACAAGTGTGCACTACCATGCCTGACTTGGGATTCTTTTTGAGGGGATAAAAATGTCCTAGATTGTGGTGATGGTTGCACATATCTGTGCATGTACTAAAAATACTGCTTTGGCTGGGTTTGGTGGTTCATGCCTGTAATCCCAGTACAGGAAGGCTGAGACAGGAGGATCCCAGGTTTGAGGCCAGCCTCAGCAATTTAGTATGCCCTTAGCAACCTAGCAAGACACTGTTTCAAACAAAAAATAAAATCCCCAGGAAAACACACACACACACACACACACACACACACACACACACACACACACACAATACTGATTTGTACACATGTAATCCATGAAACTGTACATTATGTGAATTATATTTAAATCGAATTATCAATGAAAAGCAGTTTGGAAAACAACAGGTGGAGGGATGTAATTTTCCATCCCTGATATGAACTACATAAGATGTCAGCATCACAGTAACATTCAATACCTGGAAAACTTGGGAGAGGAGTGGTGGCCTCTTTCCCAGCCTGCCCTGCTGCTGTGTGAACCCTGCAGCCAGCAGACTCCCCTGGCCATGGGTGGGCAGCCCCGGCACCCCATAGCTCCTCACCTCCCCACTGTCTGATGCTGTGTTTGCTTTGCCCTCCCTGTGGCCTCACCTCTCATGGCTCCTACACTTGACACTCTACCTGGCTTCCTGGACCATGCTTCTTCTGGATGGATGGACGGCAGAGATCCTAGGTAAGACCTCCCTCCACTCACCCTGGGACTGCTTGGGAAGCTTGTCCTAGTGATTGCCTAGTGATGCTCAGGGTGGAGGAAATCAGATGTGCTCAGGCCTTTCCAGAAGCTCAGAGTCTGATGGGGGAGGCAGAGAGGCAACAGATCATCATAATACAGTATACATTTGGGTGTGGTGGCACACACCTGTAATCCTAGTACTTGGGAGGTTGAGACTGGAGGATTGAAGGTTCAAGGCCAATCTCAGCAAGTGAGACTTTGTTTAAAAAAAAAAAAAAAAACAGAAGCTGGGTGTGGTGGCACACACTTGTAATCCCAGCATTTGGGAGGCTGAGACCAGAGGATCCAGGTTCGCGGCCAGCCTCAGCTACCTAGTGAGGCACTCCGCAACTTAGTGAGACCCTGTTTCAAAATAAAGAATAAAAAATAGGGCTGGGGGTATAGCTCGGAGGTAGAATGCCCCTAACTGCAATCCTCAGTACCACAATAAATAAACAAACAAATAAAAATAAAATAAAACAGAGCCAGGCTTGGTGGCACACGCTTGTAATCCTAGTACTTGGGAGGCTGAGACTAGAGGATCGGGGTTTGCAGCCAGCCTCACCTACTTAGTGAGGTCCTCTGCAACTTAGTGAGACCCTGTTTCAAAAGAAGGAATAAAAAATAGGACTGATGGTGTAGCTCAGAGGTAGAATGCCCCTGAGTTCAGTCCCCAGTACTGAAAAAATAAATAAATAAAAGAATAAAAAATAGGGCTGGGGGTGTAGCCTGGAGGTAGAATGCCCCTGGGTTCAATTCCTAGTACCACAAAACAACAACAACAATAATAATAATATAGTATTCGTCAGTGCCCTGGGGAGGGGGCAAAGAATAACAATGTGAAAAGAGAAGGTGCTAGAATCTATCGGGACTTCTTAGAGGAAGAGCTAGGAGTGGCCAGGCTGAGTCTGTGGGACCTACTGATGGGGTGTTTATCATGCTGCCTTTGCGATTTAGTTTGTATGTCCCTGTCTTCGCAGGTTTGCTAAGCCTCCAGGTGCTGAACGGTAAGTCACCTGACAGCTCCATGACTTATGTTTGCTCCTGTGCACAGAAATATAGAGCTCTTCACTTTTTTTTTTTTTTTTTTGTAAATGCTGGAAGATCTTACAGATACCATCTTTACTGTCCTCAATAGCAACAGCAGTATATTCAACATATATATATATATATTATATATATATATATATATATATAAAACTTAGGGAGTGGAGGGTACTGGGGCTTGAACCCAGGGGCATTGTTCCTCCAATCTACACCCGTAGCCCTATTTTATTATTTTGGAACAGGGTCTTGCTAAGTTGCTGAGGCTGGCCTCAAACCTGTGATCCTCCTGTTTCAGACTCCCAAGTACTGAGATTATAGGTGTGTGCCACCATGTCCAGCTTAGCATATTTTTATTCATCTAACAAATATTAACATTAGTTACTCTGTGAAGTCTTATTCCATCCAGGTGTTGGAGATAGATCAGGGAATAAAACATACAATATTTGCACCCAGATGGAACTGTGAGAGGAGAATGAAGAGAAACAAAGTAGTAGTTTCAAGACTGAGGATGAGGTTGTGTCCCATGAAGATACTAGGGAAAGGGAAATGGAAATGCAGTTGTGCAGAGGTCGATTTTTTTTTTTTTTTTTTTTTTTTTTTGGTATTGGGGGTTGAATCTAGGGTCATTCTATCTCTGAGCTACTCCCCCAGCCCTGTTTATTTATTTATTTTTTGTAGTACTGGGGATTTAACCCAGGGGCATTTTACCTCCAAACTATACCCCCAGTCCTATTTTTTTATTCTTTATTTTGAAACAGGGTCTCATTAAGTTGCGGAGGGCCTCACTAAGTAGCTGAGGCTGCCCACAAACCCGTATGCTCCAGTCTCAGCCTCCCAAGTACTGGGATTACAAGCGTGTGCCACCACACCTGGCAAACCTTTTTATTTTGAAATAGGGTCTTGCTAAGCTGCTGAGGCTGGCCTCAAACCTGTGATTCTCCCATCTCAGCCTCCCAAGTACTGGGATTACAGGTGTATGTACCACAACCAGAAGTTGATAGTTTTTTAGGGTTTCCATTTTTTTTTTTTTTCAGGGCTGGGGATTGAACTCAGGGCCTTGTCCATGCCAGGCAAGTGCTTTACCACTGAGCTGTATCCCCAGCAGTTGATATGTTTTTAAAGAGTGATCAGGGAAAGTGACCTGTGAGCAAAGACCTGAGGAAGTGAGGCAGCCAGCCAGGTGCACGCCTGGGGGAAGAGCCTCTCAGGCAGAGGGAACAGTGTGTGTAAGGGCCACCAGGCAGGAGAGTGCTAGGGCCAGGGGATGCCACAGAGACAGACTGCAGTCCTCTCCTCACCTGAAGATTAGAGCACTGCTGGCAGATGGGTCTCCATCCACTTGGAATTCACTGGTGATGTTTCTTCCTTCCCTACTCCTCCTCTTTCTTCTCCTCTTCTCCCTTCTCAGAAGAAACTAGCGACTGCAAGGAAGAAGGTGAGTGATGGTCACGTGCTTCCCCACGGGGCAGTGAGCACCTCTGTTGGTTATGATAGCACCTTCAGAGCCCCAGACCTTGAACCGTCCTGCCCTGCCTGTGTAGAGGAGACTGGACATATGAGGTGTGAGTGAGAAGCACTCCTATCATCCCAGCTGCTCCTTCTGCTGGCCATAGAGCCCTCCCTTTCCCCTTGGGAACCACCAGGTGAGCCCCAAGTCTTATGATTATGTGGCTGAAAGCCTAGAGAGGGAAAAGCAGATGCCAGAAGCAACCGGCCAGAGGATCCTGATGGTAGAGAAGAGCACATTAAAACAACGGAGATAGCTGGGTGTGGTGACACTCACACACATAATCCTAGTACTTGGGAAGTTGAGACAAGATTGCAGGTTCCAGGCCAGGGTGCAGTAACTTAGTGAGACCCTATCTCAACATAAAAGATAAAAAGGACTTCAATTATAGCTTGGAGGTAGAACACCCCAGGGTTTGATATCTAGTACAAAAGAGAGAGAAGACTAGAAAAGAGAAGAGAAACACCCTGGGGTCATAAAGCTGGCAGATTTGTTTTGTTTTTAAAACAACTTGCATACATTTCCAAGGAACAGAGAGTCTTCTAAAGTAAATGCTCTAAGAAAAGGGGGGAAATCTCTTCCTGAATTTTCAACCGGGAGAATTAGTTTTTGTCTTTTTTTTTTTTTTTTTTTTTTTTGGTATGGGGAATTCTATCCCTGAGCCACACCCTCAACCCTTTTTACTTTTTTATTTTGAAACAGGGTCTGCCTGGCATGGTGGCACACTCTTGTAATCTCAGTACTTGGGAGGCTGAGACAAGAGGATGACAGGTTTGAGCACAGCTTCGGCAAGTAGTGAAACTCTCATCAACCTAGGGAGACCCTGTTTCAAAATAAAAATAAAAAACAGTCCAGAGGTAGAATGTTCCTGGGCTCAATCTCTAGTACCACAAAGAGAGATGGGGGGGAGGGGAGAAAGAAAGAAAGAAAGAGAGAGAGAGAGAGAGAGAGAGAGAGAGAGAGAGAGAGAAACAAACAAACAAACAGGGTCTGGCTAACTTGCTGAGGGTCTTGAACCTCCAATCCTCCTGTCTTAGCCTCTCAAGTACTGGGATTACACCATACCTGTCTTTGTGTTTTGTTTTTTTCTTTCTCTCTCTCTCTCTCTCTCTCTCTCTCTCTCTCTCTCTCTCTCTCTTTTGGTGGTACTGGAGGTTGAATCTAGGGGCATTCTATCTTTGAGCTACACCCCCAGACCTATTTTATTCTTTACTTTGAAACAGGGCCTCACTAAGTTACTGAGGCTGGCCACAAACCTATGATCCTCTTGTCTCAGCCTCCCAAGTACTGGGTGCCAGCATGTCCAGCTTGTTGTTTTTTCCTTTTTGATTTGCATTTACCTTGACACTAGTAATGTTCAATGCTTTTTATTTAGGAGCCTGTTTAGACAGGTATGTTTATTTGTAAAATTTGATTTTCCTTGAATGCAACACACAGAAAGTAAAAAGATCAGGGAAAGAATATTGGTTAGGCCAAAAGGACACCGTGCATTCTGAGGTTTGGAATAAGGCAGCAACATGGTCAGACATATGGGTTCTAGAAGGATCTAGTGCCTTTGTGGAAGAGAGATGAGGGAACTGGGGCCCAGAGGCCAAGGCCACTGTCAAGGTGGAGAGGGAGGGAGGGTTTCCAGGGGGCAGAGGGTTTTGTGAGAGACATGGGGACCAAGGGTCAGACTCCATGATGTTTAGATGTTAGGAGAAATGACATGATTTTTGTAGGGTAGTGGGCAGTGACCAAGATGGTGGAAGCCAGCAACAGCAACAAGCATAGGCCCAAATGCTAACCCAGGAGGTGTGTGGAGATGGGGGTTTGGAGCTCTGAAAGGGTAGGACTTTCTGGACTGGGAGGGATGCCATAGGTCTAAGTCTTGCCTGACATTTCTCTCCAGCCAAGACCCCCCCAGCCACCAGCCCTCCCAAGAAACCGTCCCTAAAGCGGAATAGTTGGAACTTTCTGAAATGTGCCTACATGATGGTGACCTTCTTGTTCATGTCCTACAACAAAGGAGATTGGGTAAGGAAGAGCCAGCACCCAGGGAAACTTCTTCAACCTGAAGAAGGAGAAGGGTGGAGAGGGAGGGAATAGAAAGAAAGAGAAAGAAGCTGGGTGTGGAGGCACAAGCACTCCTGTAATCCTAGTATTCTGGAGGCTCAGACAGGAGGCTCTTAGGTTGAAGGCCAGCCTTAGCAACTCAAGACCTTCCAAAACTTATTGAGATCCTGTTTCAAAATTAAAAAATAAAAAGGGCTGGAGATTTAAGGTAGAATGCCCCTGGATTCAATGATTCAATTCTAGTAACAAAATAATACCAATACTAATACTACTAATAATAGAATAAAAAATTTTTTAAAAGTGCTGGGGGTATAGCTCGGTGGTAGAATTCTCCAGGGTTTCATCCCTAGTGCCAATATAAATAGACACAGGAGGAGCTGTGGAAGAAGGTGGTCTAGGAAGTGCCAAGCATGGGAAGGCAGGAGAGGAGCCCTCCTCCCTTGTCTGGGGTAACAGCCACTCACACCCGTTTTTCTGTGAAATATCACTTCTCATTCTCTCTCTCTCTCCATGCACAGGAGATTGAGGATGTAGCTCAGAAGTAGAATGCTCCTGGGTTCAATCCCCAGTAATTCATTCTCTCTCTCCCTCTCCCTCTCCCTCTCCCTCTCCCTCTCCCTCTCCCTCTCTCTCTCTCTCTCACACACACACACACACACACACACACACACATACACACACAGTAGAAGCAGAGAAACATGGTCAACCAGGAGACCAGGACAGGTAGCTCGGAGGTAGAACACCCCTAAGTTCAATCCCCAGTACCGCAAAAAAAAAAAAAAGAACTGCTGCTGGATTGGGTGAGAGGTCAGGGAAACAGAGGGACCAGCTAGATAAACCCCACTTGTGGTACCCTGGGTTGGGCTAGTGCTTCTCAAATGGGGGTGACTTTGTCCTCCCCAGGGGACTCTCGGCAGTGTCTGGAGACATCTTTGGGTAACCACATCTGGAGGAGGGACAGTGCTACTGACATCTGGTGGCTAAAGACCAGGGATGTTTTTCAACATCCTGCATTGCACAGGACAGAGAATGATCCAGATCAAAATGTCAGTAGTGCTGAGGTTGAGAAATGCCAGGCTGGAAGGTGGCGTCACTTGTGGGAACCAGGAAAGCTGGTTGGAGAGGTGTGAGCAGTGGCAGAGGAGGCTGAATAGATCCACAAGGCCATAGGCTTTCATAACAGGAGGGAACAGAGAGGAGGGCAGGGAAGAGGGAATGATGGAGCGGGGAGAACCAGAGGGGCAAGAAGTTGACTTGTTTCACCCGTTGTTTTTTGTTTTTTTTTTTTCTGTTTATTCTTTCCATGGTTTGCTCCTTCGTCATCCTCTGAAGTGTTACTGCCACCTCTGTAACCTAGAACTGAGTATCAGGTATGCTGTGGCCAGGAAGGGGTTTTGTTTATTGCTGGGGCCAGTCAGGGAGAGGTTCATCCTAATTGCCTATGTCTGAGGTAGGAAGCCCAGATGGGTTTGGAAGCTCCAGTCACAGGATCACAGAATTATATGGGAATTCCCAAGTTCATCACCCTTAATATCAAGCCACTGCCTGATATGGCCAATGACACATTATAAATGATGGGCCCAGCATGGTGGCACACACCTGTAAACCTAGTACTTGGGAGGCTGAGACAGGAAGACCACAGGTTCTAGGCCAGACCTAGCAACTTAGAGAGACCCTGTCTCAAAATAAAAAAATAATAATAAAATGGGTTGGGCATGGTGGCGCACGCTTGTAATCCCAGTACTTGGGAGGCTGAGACCAGAGGATCTGGGTTCATGGCCAGCCTCAGCTACTTAGTGAAGCACTCCACAACTTAGTGAGAACCTGTTTTTTAAAAATTGAATTACATATTTTAAAATGGTTAAAATGAGCTGGGCGTGGTGGTGCACGCTTGTAATCCCAGCATTCGGGAGGCTGAGACTGGAGGATCTGGGTTCGAGGCCAGCCTCAGCTACCTAGTGAGGCATTCCGCAACTTAGTGAGACTCAGTTTCAAAATAAAGAATAAAAAATAGGGCTGGGGGTGTAGCTCAGAGGTAGAATGCCCCTGAGTTCAATCCCCAGTACCGCAAAAAAAAAAAAAATAAAAAATTGAATTACACATTTTAAAATGGTTAAAATGAGCTGGGCGTGGTGGTGCACGCTTGTAATCCCAGCATTTGGGAGGCTGAGACCAGAGGATCAGGGTTTGTGGCCAGCCTCAGCTACCTAGTGAAGCACTCCGCAACTTAGTGAGAACCTGTTAAAAAAATCGAATTACACATTTTAAAATGGTTAAAATGAGCTGGGCGTGGTGGTGTACGTTTGTAATCCCAGCATTTGGGAGGCTGAGACCGGAGGATCAGGGTTTGCGGCCAGCCTCAGCTACCTAGTGAGGTACTCCACAACTTAGTGAGACCCTGTTTCAAAATAAAGAATAAAAAAATAGGGCTGGGGGTATAGATCGGAGGTAGAATGCCTCTGAGTTCAATCCCCAGTACCACAAAAAGAATAAAAATAAAAAATAAATAAAATAAAATAAAATGGTTAAAATGGCAAGTTTTATGTTGTGTATTTTATCTCAATTATTAAAGAACAAATTTTTTTTTTTTCAGCACTGAGGATTGAATCCAAGGGCATTCTACCTCCAAGATACACCCCTAGCCCTATTTTTTATTCATTCTTTCTTTTTTTTGTGTGTGGTACTGGGGACTGAACCCAGGGGTATTTTACCTCCAAGCTACACCCTCCGCCCTATTTTATTTTTAATTAATTTATTTTTTTGCAGGACTGGGGATTGAACCCAGGGGCATTCTACCTCCAAGATACAACCCCAACCCTGTATTTTATTCTTTATTTTGAAACAGGATCTCACTAAGTTGCATAGGGCCTCACTAAGTAGCTGAGGCTGGCTGTGAACTGCGATCCTCCGGTCTCAGCCTCCCAAGTACTGAGATTACAAGTGTGCACCACCATGCCCAGCTAGGAACAAACTTTATTTAAAAGGGTTCTGGAGAGTTGGCTCTCCAGAACATAGTTTGAGCCTCCCAACCCCAACCCTTGCTAGACTGAGTTCCTCTGGGAGCAAATACAGTCTACCCCAGGGCTACAATGCTGGTAAGCAAACCATACCTTCTTGCTCGGTGCTAATCCTGTGTCATACAGTGCCAGGCTGAGGGTGCAGAGAGGCCTTCACTGCAGAGGTCTCTGCTTTCTGGAGCATGCCTTCTAGTGACAAGGCAAGGCCTGACCTGGTGTTGGGACAGAGGAATTGTGAGGTGGGGGAGGAGGGGTTCTTTCCACTGTGCAATTAGAAGAGTTCCCTATAAAGAGGAGACATTTGTGCCAAGTGATTGGGAGGGGCCAGTCCCCATGAAACCTCAGGGAAGCACATTCCAGCAGGTTGAACATTCAGCGGGGGAAGGACAAAGTGAGTGGAGCTTCATGATGAAGAGTGGTCCAGGGAGAAAGAGGGAGGAGTGGGCTGGGGCGGGTCATACTGAGCCCTGCAGGGGTGGTGGGCTTGCCCCAAGGCAAGGAGTTTGAAAATGCATGAAGATCTCAATCAATGCACAAACGCAGTTCTCTCTACTTTCTTCCCTTCCTCAGGAATGACCCTTGCTGTTCTTTCTAATGAGCCTACTCCAGCTTAACTCAACCTTCACAGCCCTCCATCTCCCAGGTATCTCACCTCCCAAGAAAGCTCTCTGTTCACTTGACGGCCAATATGGAGAGTAATGGATAGCACCTGTCTACCCAGGAGCAGGAGCATCTTTGAGGGTCCTGCCATGAGAGGATGGTCCCAAGCAGGAGTTTCCCCCATAGCTTCTCTCCCCAGTGTTTTCAGGCCCTCCCCACTGTTTCTGTAATTAAATGTATACTTGTTGAATGGCTAAGTACATCATTCTTCCAATCACCCAGCATCAAGAATTAACACATAGAGCAGCCAGGGTGCCAAGAACCCCATATCATTTAATTCTGGCGACATCTTATTGGCAGGTTCTTTTATGCTGGAATTTACAGGTGAAGAGACATTGGTTCAGTGATCAATCTTGTGGCCCAAGGTCACAAGGGTTGCTGTATTCCAAATCCCAACATTCCTATTCTTTTGTATAATGTTTCAGGTGCTGTTCCAGGAGTAAGCTGTGTCCCAGCTCTCCAGCAGTGTGCTTCTTGCCTATACTGGAGGTGGTTCAGTGTCCAGGTTGAGAACTGGGGCTCTGGAGATGGTTTTCATGGGTTCAAATCCCAGCTCCACCTCTTACTGCATATGTAACATTATGGAAGCTACTGTCTTTCTTTCTTTCTTTCTCTCTCTCTCTCTCTCTCCCTCTCCCTCTCCCCCACCTCCCTCCCTCCGTGTGTCTGTCTCTCTCTCTCTCTCCCTCTCTCTCTCTCTCTCCCTCTCTCTCTCTCTCTCTCTCTCTCTCTCTCTCTCTCTCTCTCTCTCTCTCTCTCTCTCTCTCTGTACTAGGGATTGAACCCAGAGGGGTTCTACCTTTGCAAGCTATATTCCCAGCCCAATTTTTATTTATTTGGAAACAGGATCTTGCTAGGTTGTTTGGAGTCTCACTACTTGTTGAGAACCCAGATCCTCCTGTCTTAGCCTCCCAGTACAGGGATTACAGGAGTGCACCACCATGCCTGGCTTGTCTTCCTTATTATTATTATTATTATTATTAGTAGTAGTAGTAGTAGTACTGGGGATTGAACTCAGAGGCATTCTACCGCCAAGCTACACACCTAGCCTTATTTTTAAATTTTGAAACAGAGTCTCACTAAGTTGCTGAGGCTGGCTTCAAACCCGTAATCCTCCTTTCTCAGCCTCCCAGGTACTGGGATTACAGACTGCTCCGCCATGCCTGGTGAGGACATTGTCTTTTAATGCCTTATTTTATCATCTGCAAAATGGGGATGCTAACAGCAGAGTAGAATCCCTCTTATGTCATGATCAGAACCAATATTTAGTTCTTTAAAAAATTGGTTGAAATGAGTAATTAAAATATTTGTTTTAGCCGGGAGTGGTGGCGCAGGCTTGTAATCCCAGTACTTGGGAGGCTGAGATGTGAGGATCTGGGTTCGAGGCCAGCCTCAGCTACTTAGTGAGTCTCTACGTAACTTAGTGAGACTCTGTTTCAAAATAAAGAATAAAACATATGGCTGGGGGTGTAGCTCGGAGGTAGAACGTCCTGGGCTTCGACCCCCTCCCCTATACACATAACAAGATAAGAAAAAAGATCTGTGTTGCACCTTCTGAACTGTCTTACTGCCGCCAGACCACGTCAACAGACACTAACTAGCACAAATATTCGGCCAGTGGTTCCCCAGAGAGAATATCACTACAACCCGGGTCTCATGTACACATACACAAGGGCTCACATTCGTGAACAGTAGCTGACCCCCAATTCCCAACTGGTGTCCACACAAAGCACAAATCTAAAAATCGGCCCGAAAAGGTCCTCCGATAACTACACAACTCTGCCCTTGCACAGAAGCTCGAGGAGCACACAAATTTAATGTCAGGGGACCCCACACATGTACCCAATCAGAGGCTGGGTCACTCCCACAGTCACAAAAACAAACAGGGTCTCAAGGGCACTGACGCGAGGGACAGAGCTGTCTTTCTTTCCCCGCCCACCGCCACTGCGCAAGCGCAGTCCACAGCGGCAACAAGCTGCAGGGGATTCTGGGAAGCGTAGTCTGGCAACCGCGCAAAGGAAACTGGTCCTCCTTGTTCCACGGAGGGGCAGGCGAGTCCCCTCGCCCGGCCTGGAGGAACGTCCTGCCGCCCCCCTCACCATCTGTTCGTCTCCAGACCCGACAGATGGGAACCGGCGCGTCCCTCGCCTCCCTCGCCCCGGGTTCTTGGCGAGGCCCTCCGCAGTCGCGCTCCTTCCCGGAGGCTTCTGGGATTTGCAGGATGACTTCGGTCCGTGAGTGAGGCCGGCTCAAACTCTGTAGAGCCGGGAGACAAGGGCGGAGTGGCTGGGGCGAGGACCCCGCGGACGGGAACGTGCGGGCGGACGCCGGCAGGGCGCCGAGCTGGGGGAGTTTAGTGTGGTTGAACAGATTAAGGAAGGACTTCACAGGTGTGAGGAGAGGGGCGGCACGGCTGCCCTAGGTAGACACTGTACGCGGCGGGACTCGGCAGGGGCGTGGCCTTGCGCAGGCGCTTGGGTTCTGATTGCGTGAGCGTGCTTGCGTAGCGGTTACGGCTGAGGGGGCGGGACCTCAGGCAAGGACCTGGTTGGTCCCGGGACCTAACGCAGGGGCGGGGCCTCGCGCTTTCGGGGAAGCCCTGGAGGCGGGGCTGCGCCCGCCTACGTGTTGCGCGTGTGAGGGGTGGGCCCGCACTGGGCCGGGGGTCCCGGCCGCGAGTGCGCAAACGCGGCCATGCACAGTTATTGCGCATCGGTGGCAGTGGGCCCCAGGAGGATCGATTTGTGAGCACAGAGGCAGGTGAGGGGATAGGACTGACTCACCAGGACTGCGAGAGATTCTGTTACTCAGCGGGGTGGTGGGCCCGGTACGGCGCGGGATAATATGGAGTGGAGCGATGGGCCTGGGGTTACGCGAGTTGGGACGCTGCGGGGCAGGATGGATCTGGGCGGTGGGTTCGGGGCCGTACGAGATAGCACCTAGCCCGGTGGTGGGCCGAGGGCGGTGTGGGTTGTGGTCTACACGGGTCTTCGTGTATTTCTGTTGTTTGACAGACTGATGTGGCCATTTATCATAGTCTGTGGAGACTGCACCACCGACTGCCAATGGCTTTACGACTGTGGGGTTTGTGTGACTGTGATTGCGTCATGTCTCACTTGTAACTGTGCAAGCAGGGGTCCTTCAGAGGAGAATTATGGGGCTGTGCAGGTGTGTTGCTCGGGGAAACTGAGGCAGGGCTAGTGGCTAGGGCACTTTTTATCCTGTTGAGTGTCCTCACAGGTTAGCCTCAGCCATCACCATCTGACCCTTCATCTCACTTCAGCCTCATCTCTTGAGAGTCCCCTGAATGACATATTTTATTTTTCAGCCTCAGATCACTGACACAGCAAAGGAGCCCTTTTGTTGGGTATATGAACTGGAAGGACACAATGGAAGATTATTGTGTTTGTTTCCTGTTGCTGCAGTGAGGAGTCCTCACAGACGTAATGGCTTCAAACTGTACATGTAAGCGCTCAGTACTTACTAACCTTGTTAATTAACATTAGTATTACTTACTAGTCTCACTACTCTGTTTTACCAACAGAAGCCTTATAAACCCAGCATTCTTCTGGATAGGCTCCCATAAACAGTACAAGGCCTTCTTGCTTCATGTATGGCATCAAAACATACCTATTAGCTATGTCTGAGCATAAGCAGAACCATGGTTTGATTTACATTGCCCCATCTTCAGGGAGGGGCAGGGAACATCTACAGAGGGGAGTGTGTATATTTCCACTTTCCAGATCAAATCCTACTGAATCTTTTTCATAGAAAAATCACAAAGAATCTTTTGGGACATATGTAGTGTCATTGGTATCAGGGTATGTGGTTGGTATTCTTCAGAGGCATATGCTGAATGAAGTGTTTAGGGATGACCTGTCATCAGGTCTGTAACATATTTTAAGTCTATGGAAAATGTTAACATTTCAGGAAGAATGATCAGGCATTCATTGTACTATTCTTGAGATTTCCGGCTTTTCCAGTGGGGTAAATAAAGAGCTTGTCTTCTCTTATCCAGAGAATAAATAAGAGGGCTGTGATGTGACTGCCTGTAGAACTATTTTCTCTGAGGTTTGGTTTCAAGTTGAATTCTCCCTCAGTTCAGTATACCAGAAAGCATATTGAGGTAGTCAACAAGTATTTACTGAGCACCTGTTCTTTTTTTTTTTTTTTTTTTTTGCGGTACTGGGTATTGAACTCAGGGGCATTCTACCTCCGAGCTATGCCCTCAGCCCTATATTTTATTCTTTATTTTGAAACCGAGTCTCACTAAGTTGCGGAGTGCCTCACTAGGTAGCTGAGGCTGGCCGTGAACCCGGATCCTCCAGTCTCAGCCTCCCGAATGCTGGGATTACAAGTGTGCGCCACCATACTTGGCTAGTACCTGTTCTATGTTAGGCAGTTTCATTGGGTGTGTTCTCAGCCCTAGGAGTAGGGCAGTGAACAAAACAGTCAAGGTCCCTGCTCTTGAGCTCAGATCATGTCTGGGGGTATCAGCTACATAAACATAAGCACAGATGATACTCTGGTTGGGGATATAGCTTAGTGGTAGATAACTCGCCCAGCAAGCACCAGGCTCTAGGTTCAATTCCCAGCACCACACACAAAAATAACAGTAAGTGCGCTGAAGAAAAGAGAGAAATATTTTAATACTACTGTAATACAGATTCTATAATTTGGAGGAATATTGTCCTGTGTAAACATAATATACGATGTACAATTACCTTATATTATTAAGTATTCTAGCCAGGTGTGGTGGTACATTCCTGTAATCCCAGTGCTTAGAAGGTTGAGACAGAAGAATATCAGGTTTGTGGCCAACCTCAGACATTTAGCTAGACTCTCAGCTATTTAGTGAGGTGAGAGTCTGTTTCAAAATAAAAATAAAAAGCCAGGCGTGGTGGTGCACACTTGTAATCCCAGTACTTGAGAGGCTGAGACAGGAGGATCTGGGTTCAAGGCCAGCCTCAGCTACTTAGTGAGGCTCTCTGCAACTTAGTGAGACCCTGTTTCAAAATAAAGAATAAAAAATAGGACTGGGGGTGTAACTCAGAGGTAGAAAGCCTCTGGGTTCAATCCCAAGTCTCCTCCCCACCCAAAAAAAAAAAAAAAAATTCCAGTAGAAACATTGAAAAAAGGTAAAAAGAAACAAATTTATTATTAAAGTTCATTTTATTTTTAGTTCATTATTTTCAAGTTCATTTTATTTTTATTTTTTTGTGGTACTGAGGATTGAACTCTGGGGCATTCTACCTCTGAGCTCTACCCCCAGCCCTATTTTATTTTTTATTTGGAAATAGGGTCTCATTAAGTTGCTGAGTTGCTGACAGCCTCACTAAGTTGCTGAGGTTGGTTGCAAACCTGTGATCCTCCTATTTCAGCCTCCCAAGTACTGGGATTACAAGTGTGTGCCACCACGCCTTGCTTTAAGTATGAGTTTCATTTCATTTATTTATTTATTTATTTATTTATTTATTTATTTATTTATTTATTTATTCATTCAGTACTGGGGATTGAACCCAGGGGCATTCTACCTCCGAGCTATACCCCCAGCCCTATTTTTTATTCTTTATTTTGAGACAGGGTCTCACTAAGTTGCGGAGTGCCTGCCTCACTAGGTAGCTGAAGCTGGCCTTGAACCCGGATCCTCCAGTCTCAGCCTCCCAAATGCTGGGATTACAAGTGTGCGCCACCATGCCTGGCTGAGTTTCATTTTAAATTCATAGTTTTGTTTTGTTTTTTTTTTTCAGTACTGAGAATTGAACCCAAGTCCTATTTTTTTTTTTTTTTTTTTTTTTTGCGGTACTGGGGATTGAACTCAGAGGCATTCTACCTCCGAGCTATATCCCCAGCCCTATTTTTTATTCTTTATTTTGAAACCGAGTCTCACTAAGTTGCGGAGTGCCTCACTATGTAGCTGAGGCTGGCCGCGAACCCAGATCCTCCGGTCTCAGCCTCCCGAATGCTGGGATTACAAGCGTGCGCCACCACGCCCGGCTCCAAGTCCTATTTTTTATTCTTAATTTTGAAACAGAGTCTCATTAAGTTGCAGAGGGCCTCACTAATAGCTGGCCACGAAACCGGATTATAAGTGTGTGCCACTATGCCCGGCTTCATAGTAAATTTTTATCTAGGAAGTGTGTGTGTTACTGTGGATTGAACCCAGGGACATTCTACCTCTGAGCTATATCCCTGGCCATATATATATATATATATATATATATATTTTTTTTTTTTTTTTTTTTTAAACAAGGTCTTGCTAGGTTGATGAGAGTCTCACTACTTGCTGAGGCTATCCTCAAACCTGTGATCCTCCTGTCTTAGCCTCCCAAATACTAGGATTACAGGCATGCACCACCATGTCCACCCCCCTGGCACTATTTTATGTTTTTGTTTTGAAACAGGGTCTCACTAAGTTGTGGAGAGCAACAATGTTAGTTGAGAGTTAGGCTGAAAAGGTTAATATAGTTGAAGTTATTAAAACTGTAAAAATTCAGGGAAAAAAAAGCCTCACTAAGTTGCTGAGGCTGGGCACTAACCTGTGATCCTCCTATCTTAGCCTCCCAAGTACTGGGATTGCAAGCATGTGCTACCATGCCCAGCTTTTATGTAGTAATTTTAAAATTTATTATTATTATTTTTTTATGTGTGTCTCTGTGGTATTGGGGATTGAACCCAAGGGTGTTTTACGTCTGAGCTACAACCCCAGTCCTGTTTTTTTTTTTTTAATTTTGAAATAGTGTCTTACTAGGTTGCTGAAGGCATTACTAAGTTACTGAGGCTGGCCTCAAACCTGCGATCCTCCTGTCTCAGCCTCTCAGGTACTGGGATTACAGATGTATTATTGTTTTAATAATACATTGATTGAAATTGAAATATAATTCTTCAGTTGAACTAGCCTTCTTTTCTTTTTTTTTTTTTCAGTACTGGGGATTGAACCCAGGGACATTATACCACCGAGCTACATCCCCAGCCCTATTTTTTTATTCTTTATTTTGAAACAGGGTCTCACTAAGTTGCAGAGGTCCTCACTAAGTAGCTGAGGCTGGCCGTGAACCCGGATCCTCCGGTCTCAGCCTTCCAAATGCTGGGATTACAAGCGTGCACCACCATGCCCTGCTGAGCTAGCCTTATTTTCACCGCTCAGTTATTACTTGTGGTCAGTGGTGTTTACACTGGACAGCATGGGTGTTGAGTAATGTAGAGCAAATACTGCTGGGGGTGGAGAGACCTTGAGGAGGTGGTTTGGTTTTGGTTTGGTGGTGCTGAGGTTGGAACCCAGTGCCTCATGCATGCTAGGTAAGCACTCTATCACTGAGGTACATCCCCAGCCTGAGGAAGTGATTTGGCCATCTGACCTCCTTCAGTTCTCCCATCCTAGTCCACACTGCCCACATTTCCCCCTTCATTTATGTATTGCTGTCTAATAAGTCTCCTCTGCCCCCAAAACACAATTTATTTTCTACATAGCCAACTCCCCCCCAATAATTTTGTTAAATGGAAAGAAGAATTATGTCACTCCCCTGTTCAGCCCCTACCACCTCCCCCCAATGATATATTTATCACACCTGGGGTCATATTCAAACTGCTCACCACCACCTTCCTTGTCTGGCTCCTCCTGCCCTTCCAGCTCACTCGCTCTGCTTCAGCACATGACCTTGCTTCCTCCATGCACCAAGCCCCCGTCTGCCACATGGCCTTTACACCTATCATACCTCTACCCAGAATGCTCGCCCCTTTATGGCTTACCTGCTTATTAGATGCAGATTTCAGCTCCTGTTTCCTGTTAGGAGAGGCCTTCCCTGACTACCACTGTCACTCTCTACCCCCCTTCCCTGGCTCTCTTTTTCCATATCAATGATCTAGGCTATCATTGTTCTGTGTGGACTTCTCTTCCCTGCTGGAATGAAAGGTACTTTTCTACCCTAACTCACTGCTCTCCCAAGCACCTCAGACAGTGCCTGGCACCTATAGGCACTCAGTAAATGCCTGTAACATGGATGAAGAGGAGTCTGCACACACCTCATTTGCTTTCAATCAGGAGTCTGCTGTGATCTTTGTAACAGGCGCTATTGCTGTTTCCCTCCCTGCCCTTCTGTGACCTCTGAGAGAGGGCAGGCATGCTCCAGATGCCATATACACATGCGTGTATATATTTGTGTTTGTCTAAGTGAGGGGTTGGGAGACTCTGAGACCACTCAAAAGGCCCAGTTGGCTTCAGAATCTCTCTTCTCTCCCAGCCCTGCCTTTCCAGCACTCTGCCTGACTTCAAGGAAGGGGAAAGGATGCCTCCTGCACAAGGGAAATCCAAATTCAAGGTAAATGGCTATTTCTCTGTTTGCAGGAATAGTCCATCCTGTCTTGTAAGATGTGGTCATTTGCTTTCCTTCAGAGACCTCACGCCCTTGGGAGATTTGCAATACCTGGTCCCCGGTTTTCTCCCATTGCCATTGGAGGATGGGAACCAGGAAGGGCCCAGCGTCCCAGGAAGCCACCTAGGGCCCTATCTCCATTTCTTGCAGCGTGCACGGGGCCACTCACTGTTTGTTCAGCATCCCCTGGGGCTCTGCAGTGCTGGGGGAAGTGCCCTCTCCCGAGGAAGGACAAGAGCCCTCTGTTTTCTCTGGGTGGGAATGAGTGGCCAGGTGGCACCTGCTGAGTTAGAGGGGATTTGACACATGCCCCACTTTCATCCCATTATATTGCTTTGCTTCTCCTTGTAATACCCATGTTGTCATAGAGGAAATTTCCCCAGCTGAGGTCCAGGTCTGAGAGGCAGTATATAACCCTTCATTTTGTAGGGTGCATGGGAGGCAGAGCAGAGAGGTACACCAGCCCTCTGAGGTCAGCATGCCTCCCCACTGGAGGCAGTGGAGAAGCCTTCTTGACAAGCACTTCTATTGCGGTTTCCTATAACAGATTCCTGCAGAGTTATGTGCATTCACTCCCACATGCTGTTGCTCCTAATTTACAGCTGAACAGCACACCCTGCAGTTCTGTAGGTCAGAGTCCAGGCACAGCATGGCATAGCTGGTCCTCTGCTTGGGTCTCCCAGGGCTGAAATCAAGGTGTCAGCTGGCTGAGTTCCGTGGGGCTCGGATCTTCTAGGCTTGCTGGTTACCGACAGAATTCGATTACGTCTCACATTTCCCATGTGGCCTCTTCTTTCCATCTTTTGTGTGTGTGTGTGTGTGTGGTACTGGGGATTGAACCCCGGGGTATTCTACCTTTGAGCTATACCCCCAGCCCCATTTTTTATTCTTTATTTTGAAACAGGGTCTCACTAAGTTGTGGAGAGCCTCACTAAGTAACTGAGGCTGGCCACGAACCTGTGATTCTCCTGTCTCAGCCTTCCAAGACACTTGGGATTACAAATGTGTGCCACCATGCCTGGCTCCTCTTTTTCCATCTTTAAGCCAGCAACAACTAATGGCCAAGCCAGCCGGGTCAGGACCTGGATAATCTCCCTATTTTAAGGTCTCTCAATGTTGAGATGACCTGTTTATTACATTCCCAAGGAACCTTTACCCATGTACTACATATTCATGTGGTCTTTAATAGTCCCTATAGTTAGGAGCTCAGATAGGGAGCCAGATGCCTGGTTGTATCCCTCCTCCTCTGTTAGTAGTAAGCTGCCTTGCTTGCGTCTGGGCCTCAGTTTTCTCACCTGTATCACCACAGTGATCCCAGGGGCACTTCCTTGTAACTGTTAGCATGAATACTCTGTGAGCCAGCATAGAGTAGGTACCTAGGTTATGCCAGGTACTTAGGAAATACCCAGTAGTTACGAGTTGCTCTGCCTTTTATGCAACATGGTCTTCAGTCACAATTATATTTTATTGCATTGCATTTTATTTAATACAGCTGCCCCTTTTGGCCTCAGAGCTCCACATGCTTCCCGAGTGATTCCTGGCACCATGTGTCTCCCAAGTTTGGGACTAGCCCACAGTTTTCTCAAGCTTCATGGAAGCCCAAGCCTTTGGTGAATGGACATGCGATATTTTTCATTTCAGGCACCAGTGACGTTTGGGGACTTGGCCATCTACTTCTCCCAGGAGGAGTGGGAATGGCTGAGCCCCATTCAGAAAGATTTGTATGAAGATGTCATGTTGGAGAACTACCGGAACCTGGTCTCACTTGGTAAAGCTCCTCCTTCGATAATCCAGACCAGCCTGTTAAGGGACATGTATCAGTCATTGTCTAGTTTGGGAAATGGAAGCCACTCCAGTGATGTTATTTATTTTTTTAAATTTTTAATAGCTTTATTGAGATTCAATTCATTTATTGTACAATTCACCCACGTAAACTATATAATTCAGTGGCTTTCTGTGTATTCACATAGTTGTACATCCATTAAAATAAATTTTAACTACCGCCCAAAGAAACTCTGCATCCAGCTGGGTGTGGTGGTACATACTTGTAATCCTGGTACTTGGGAGGCTGAGACAGGAGGATCTGAGTTCGTAGGCAGCCTTCGCTACTTAGTGAGGCCCTCTGCAACTTAGTGAGATCCTGTTTCAAAATAAAGACTAAAATGTAGGACTGGGGGTGTAGCTTGGAGGTAGAATGCCCCTGGGTTCAATCCCCAGTACCACCACCACCACCAAAAAAAAAAAAAAAAAACCTCTGTATCCAGTAGCAGTCACTCTTTTTTTTTTTTTTTTTGCGGTACTGGGGATTGAACTCAGGGGCATTCTACCTCCGAGCTATATCCCCATCCCTTTTTTTTTTTTTTGCGGTACTGGGGATTGAACTCAGGGGCATTCTACCTCTGAGCTACACCCCCAGCCCTATTTTTTATTCTTTATTTTGAAACCAAGTCTCACTAAGTTGCAGAGTGCCTCACTAGGTAGCTGAGGCTGGCTGCGAACCCGGATCCTCCAGTCTCAGCCTCCCGAATGCTGTGATTACGAGCGTGCGCCACCACGCCTGGCTTAGCAGTCACTCTTCATTTCCCCACCCACTTATTCTCTCAGATTAGAAAACCCCTAGTCTTTGTCTGTGTCTATGGAATTGCCTGTTCTGGGCCTTGCATGCAAATAGAATCACAAATATGTGGCTTCTTTCACTTAGCATAATGCTTTTGAGGTTCATCCACAATATAGCATGTATCAATACTTCATTTCTGTTCATTGCTTAATATGCCGTCATATGGATAGACCACATCTCAGTTTATCCATTCATCAATTGAGGGGCATTTCTAATCTTCTGTTGTGAGTATGCTGCTGTGAATATTTATGTACAAATTTTTATGTGGATGTATGTTTTCATTTCTCTTGGGTATATATGCCAACATATGATCAGTTCCCACATTTGTCCCATGTCCAGGTCTTTCCTTTCGGAGGCCAAATGTCATCACCTTGCTGGAGAAAGGGAAAGCTCCCTGGATGGTGGAGCCAGGCAGAAGACGCCGGGGCCCAGGTGAGTGAGAACTGTGGCCTATAGCTCACTGTTTAGGCTGCTCTGACAATACCATACATTGAGTGGCTTATAAACAATAGGAATTTACTTCTCACTGTGCTAGAGGCTGGAAGTCCAAGATCAAGGTGCTGCAGATGCAGTGTCTAGTTCATAGATATTGCCTTCTTGTGTGTTCTCAGGTGGTGAGAAAGGTGAGGGAGCTCTCCCAGTCCTCTTTTATTTATTTATTTATTTTGGTACTGGGGATTGAACCCAGGGGTATTCTACCTCTGAGTTATAACCCCAGCACTTTTTATTTCTTATTTGGAAATAGGGTCTCACTAGGTTGCTGAGAACCTCGCTAAGTTGCCGAGGTTAGCTTTGAACCTGTGATCCGTCTCAACCTCCTACATACTGGGATTACAAATGTGCACTACTATGCCTAGCTCTGGGTCCTCTTTTATAAAGGCAGTAATCCCATTCTTTTTTGTGGTACTGGGCATTAAACTGAAGGGTGTTCTACTTCTGAGCTATACCCCTAGCCCTATTTTATGTTTTATTTTGAAACAGGGTCTCACTAAGTTGTGGAAGACCTCACCAAGTTGCTGACGCTGGCCGTGAACTTGCAATCCTCCTGTCTCAGCCTCCCCAGTACTGGAATTACAAGCATGTACTACCATATCTGCCTAGCATTCCCATTATTGAAGGGTACCACCCTCATGACCTGATCATCTCCCAAAAGCCCTGCTCCAAGTACCATTATCTTGGGAATAAGGATTTCAACCTAGGAATTCTGGAGTGGATATAGCACTCAGTCTGTTGCAATGTAGAAGGAGGCATTCTGTGCAGGCCCAGCTGAGCATGACAGGACAACCCTTTAAGTTACTTGAGAGTTCCCCTGCTACACACATCAAGGCTCAGGCCTGTGCTGGGAGGTCAGTCTTAGTATGAGTCCATAGAGGGAGAAAACCTAGCATTCAGTAAATCTATGCTTGGTGTCAGGTACTCTTTTTTTTTTTTTTTTTTTGTGGTACTACAGATTGAACCCAGGGACATTCTACCTCCAAGATATACTCTCAAGCCCTATTTTATTTTATTTTTTTGAAACAGGGTCTCACTAGGTTGCTGAGAGTCCTGCTACATTGCTGAGGCTTTCCTCCAACCTGCAATCTTCCTGTTCCAGCCTCTTGAGTACTGGAATTACAGGTGTGCACTCAGCTTGTCAGGTACTCTTCTAGGTACAGGTTCCTCCCAGCAATGCTCTGGGGTTGCTGTTAGTACCTTTGCTTTATAGATAAGCAAACTGTGCCAGAGAGGTTCAGTGACTTTCACAAGGTCCCAGCCAGGCAGTGGCAACAGAGCTGTGTTTGGAACCTAGCCTCACTTTCATCCTTTACTACCCCTACCCCCTGCCCATGTCCCTGTTTTCATATTTCCTCTCAGAGAAGGTGTTCTTAGACCTCTCTGATGATAGCACTGATTATGGTAATGTTGTTTTTTGTCATTCCTTAAAGTTTTTTTTTTGGTCGTACTTGGGGTGGAACCCAGGGGCCTTCTACCTCCGGGCTATACCCCCAGCCCTATTTATTTTTTATGTGGAAACAGGGTCTCAATAAGTTGCTTAAAGCCTCACTAAGTTGCTGAGGCTGACTTTGAACCTGCAATCCTCCTGTCTTAGCCTCCCAAGTACTGAGATTACAAGCGTGTGCCACACCACTCCCGGCTTTCCTTAAAGTTAAAAAAAAAAAAAAAAAAAAGCCAGGGGTGGTAGCGCATGCTTGTAATCCCAGAGACAGGAGTATTGTGGGTTCGCAGCCAGCCTCAGCTACTTAGTGAGGCCCTCTGCAACTATATAACTGTTTTGGTCTCCCCCTCCCCACCCTTTTT
>PVLC010017740.1:0-33376 GCA_004027655.1 Graphiurus murinus
AAGTAAACAACTTCATTTTACTTTTGAAAGAACTATAAAGGGAAGAAAAAAATCAGACCAAAGTTAGAAGGAATGAAATAATAAATATCAGAGCAAAAATAATTGAAGCAAGGAAATAGAAAAAAAGAGAAAAGATCAACAAAACCAAGAGTTTTTTTTTTTTTTAAGGTAAACAAAGATGACTAATTCTAGCTTGGCTAATTAAAAAAAAGGGGGGGGGGAGCAGAAGACTAAAATAATTAAAATCAGAAATAAACAAAAGATATATTGCAACTAATACCACAGGAAATCAAAGAAAGAATCATAATAAGCTACTAAATATATGTATATATTAACTACTAAATACATATATACATACATATATAAATAATATATATTTTTATAATCTTACAAAAATATAGTCTCCCAAGAATAAATCATGACGAAGCAGAAAATCAATAACAAGTTAAAAAGATGGAATTAGTAATCAAAAGTCTCCCATACAAGAAAAGTCAGGGGCTCGATGGCTTCACTAGTAATTTCTATTAACATTAAAGAATTAACACCAACTCTTCTCAAACTTTCCCCCCAAATTGAATAAGACTCATTTTACAAGGCCAGCATTACCCTGATATAAAAGCCAGACAAGAGTATTATGACAAAAAAGAGAAAATAGTAGGATGATTTCCCTGATGAAAATCCCCAACAAAATATCAAAAAACCAAATTCAACATCACATTAAAAGGATCATACATCATGTACAAATGATATTTATCCCTGGGATATGAGGATGGTTCAATATATAAATTTCATTAGATATTATATGCCATATTACAGAATAAAACAAAAATAATATTATCAACTCAATAAGATAAAGAAAAAGTATGTAACAAAATTCAGCATGTTTTCATGATACAAATGTTCAACAAACTGGGTGTAAAAGGAATTTGCCATAACATAATAGATGCCAAATATGAAAATCCTCATACTCAACAGTGAAAAATTTGAATGTTTTTCCTTCAAAATCAGAAAAATATATAAGGATGTCCATTCTCACATTTCATCAGCATAGTACTATGAGGCCTACCCAGGGCAATTGGGTAAGAAAAAGAAATAAAAGGCACCCAAAGCACAAAGGGAGATTTTATATTGTCACTGTTTGAAGATACTGTGATCTTATCTATAAAAACTATAAATAGTCCACAAAAAGTAATTAAAATTTAATTAATACATTTAATTAATAAATAAATTCAGTAAAGTCACAGATGCATAATTAATCATACAAAATCAATATTTACTTTATACACTAAAAACAAACTTTCCAAAGTAGAAATTAAGAAAGTAATATATTTTGGTGGGATTGCAAATTAATGCAACCACTTTGGAAAACAGTATGGAGTATTCTCAGAAGAATGGGAATGAACCTACCATAAGACCCAGCAATACTTCACTTCTGAGTATCTACCCAAAAGAATGGAAACCAAACTACCAGATTAATGCATGCATGTTTATATTTATAGCTGCACAATTCACAATTGCCAAACTATGGAACCAGCCAAGACGTCCACCAACAGATGAAGGAATTACAAAACTATGGGATGTGTACACAATGGAATTATACTCAGCCATAAAGAAAAACACAATTATGTCATTTGCAGGGAAATAGATAGAACTGGAGAACATTATGCTAAGTGAGATTAGTCAGTCACAAAAAGTAAAAGGTCAAATATTATCCCTAATATATGGAAGCTAGAGAAAATGGGGCATAGGAGAGACTCTAGACAAAGAAGAAACCTTGGATGAGTAAAGGTTACTTAACTAAGGGAGACCAGGGGAAGAGGGAAACACCCTAATACACCTGATGCACATTCACAAACATATCAAAGTCAATCACTAAGCTGAACATGAAAAGGAGGGGAGGGACAAGGAAATGGGGTAGAAATTGGGGAAGGGATAAGTGAGTGGTGTGTGTATGTATGCCTCTACCATCCTGTACCTCACTAACATGTATGATTACAATGCAGCAATAAAAAAATGTGATCACATTTGCAATTGCAATAAAAGACTTATAAATAAGGTAAATGTCAAAAAAAGCAGTGATGGAAGAAATTGTTGAAGACATAAATAAATGAAAAGACATCTATCTTGGGTTGTGAATTAGAAGACTTATATGGGCTTCTCTGATCCACCATCTTTATTGTCAAAATTATCATACTACTCAAAGTGGTCTACACCTTCAATGTCTACAGTTTCAATATAATCCCTATCAAAATTCTAATTTTCACAGAAATATAAAAATAATATTAAAAGGTTTATGTTTATGAAATTACAAAAGACTCCAAGAAGTTAGATCAATCTTGATCAAGAAGAACAAAGGTAAGTAGTACATTTTACAACTAAGATATAGAAATCAAAACAGTATGTGACTGTCATAACGACACATAGACCAGAGGAACAAATAGAAAATCCTGAAATAAACCCACACATCTAAAGTCAATAAATTCCATGAAAGCACCATGAATACACAAAACGTAAAGGATAGACTTTTCCATAAATTGTTTTGGGAAACCTAGATATCCATATATAAAATATAAAATACCATACACCAAAAATTAAGTCAAGATGGATTAAAGACTTAACCAAAAGATCAGGCACCATAAAATTCCTAGAAGAAAAGATAGGAGAAAAACTCTATGACATAGATCATAGAAATAACTTTATCAATGTGATACCAAATGCACAGGCAACAAAAACACAAATAAGCAAATAAGACTATCTCAACATGAAGTTTCTGCACCACAAAAGAAGCAATCAACAAAATAAAAAAGCAACCTACAGAATGACAGAAGATATTTGTAAGCCATATTACCTGATGATAAAGGACTTGAATAGACATTTCTCCAAAGAAAAAATACAGGTGGATCCTAGGAATATGAGAAGACCCTCAACATTAGTAATAATCAGAAAACTCTAAATTAATGCCACAATGAGATGTTACCTCATACTGGTTAGGACAAAAGATAATGACTGTTTACAAGGGCGTGAAGAAAAGGGAGCCCTGGTGAAAAGTTGATGGGAATATAAATTGATAAAGTTATTATGGGAAATAAAATGGAGATTCCTCAAAAAATTAAATATAAAATCAAATATAATCCAACATCTTATTTTGGATATTGTTTACACTAATAAAATTTGTTTAATAACCAATGAGGTAATGTTTCTGAATGTATATTGCAAAATGTAAACAGACAAGATGATTCTGATTATTATTTCAACAATACAAATGTGATATTGGTTTAATGACCAATGAAGATTTAAGACAAATTGTTTATTTGTAGACAAATTTGTACCACAAGTATACAGTATTGTGATTCATATATGAAACTTAATGGTGCAAATTATGAAATTTTTATTTTGTATATATATGCTTATATAAATACTTATATAAGACATTATCCTCACAGACCTTTTCGTGAGTTTATTATCTGCTCTGTTTGCTTGTTATTTATCAAAAAATTACATAAACCTTAATTGAACCATATTGTACTTACAATATAATTATAAATTTGTCCTAATTAATATTTTAAAATTAATTTGAGTGATACAAGAGAGGTGATCAAAGAACCACTTTAAAGGACAATTAGAAGATTCTTCAGTTCCTCTTAGATGCAGGATCTGTCTCCAACAAGTAAGTTTAGTCCCATTCATTTCCCAATCTTCAAATGTACTAAATTTATAAGATTTCAGATCAATAACCTACCCTTAATATGACTATGTTGACAGATTCCTTAGGAAAGATAACACAAATGATTGATTTTTAAATTAAATTCATAATAATCAGGGATGGGATATTACCCAGTAATTTTAAATATTTTATATATAAAGGGATTGGTAAAGGAGAGAGAGAGTAAGATTGCCAAGCCCATCCATGCCACATTAGAATTCTTTCTGAGAGGTGTAATATACTAGTTTTCAAAATAATGTGTGTATTCACAGTGCTAACATGAAATTAAGCTATTATGGTCCTGAAACATTTCCCTTTTCTTTTCCAATAGTCAGAGAGCTTAGTAGAGATACAACAGGGAGCTGTGTCCCCAAAATACAGAAATTGCAGGATTGTATAGAGTAACTAAAATGGGAGAGACCAAGTACATCTTGCTAAAAGCATTTCATAGACACATGCTCTCCCACTAGCAAGTTACATTACAGTATTTTTCAAGAGATTTGTCAATAATATGTTTTCAAGGAGATATGGCCAGGTGGCTTTTTTCCCTTCTGTGCACCCTGGGAAATGGGCATAACTGATTGCAATCCTGCTGCTAACTCTTTCCTGGCCACTAGGGGAGGGCTTTGTTTAACATTACTTCAGTGAGTATTTTCAGGATACCTATAAATAGGCAATATTCTAGATGATGGTTATTATAGAAATTATTTCATTTGATTATAATAGTAAATAAGGTAAACAAGATTTTTCTATGCTGGGCTTATATTCTAAGAAAGGTAATGAAGAAATGCATTAGAAAAGATTATTGTATATTGTGTTACATGCCAAGAACAAAATGAAATACAATTATAATACAGAAACTGAGTGTGGTGTCTAATTGTGATTGATGAGTGAATAAAGACCTCATCAAGGAACTGACTTTGTATTTCATCTCACTTAACATTCTCACTGCTGCAATCCAAAAGAACTGACCACATAACTTAGAAAAAGGAAGATTTATTTTCTCACAGTTTCTTGGAGATTCTGGGTTCAGTTCCTGTGAGGCCAGGATCTGAAGCTCAGGGTGTGGCAGCATGAAACAGAGAAAGGGAGAGCTCAAGGCTCTGTTCTCACAAACTGGAGGCTAGAAGCAGAGAATACTCATGGAGAGAAGTAAAAATATATAGTCTCCATGGCCACATCCCCAGGGCACTCCTCAGCAACCAACTCGCACTTCCAACATTGCTACCTTGTTTCTCTGAGGGCTAGGGGTACATTCTAAGTACAAACCATTGTACTCTTCCCTTGGCCCCCTAGACTTCATGGCCACCTCACAGTGCAAAATGCATTTAGTCCACTTCCGAGAGTTTCCATAGTTTTAACAGTGCCAATAACACTCAAAAGTCCAAAGTCTCCTCTGAGCCACAAGATAAATTATTGGCTATGAGTCCCTGTAAAAGCAAAAAGCACGTTACATACATCCAATTACAATGCCACAAATAAATATTTGCATTCCAAAAGGGAGGTAAGGACCAAAGAAAGAAGGAATAGAACTAAAACACTATCAAGATGCAGCAAGACAAGTACTTAATCCTGCAACTCCAATTCTGACATTGGGATAACATGGTGGTGAGATGTGATTCCCAAGGGACCTTGGCATCCCATCCCCAATAGTCTGTTTGATTTCAATGGGTGGTATACTGGATTCACAGACCTGTTTCCATGGCTCACAGCCTGCAGTCTTTCCTTGTGGTCATTCCACCTTTCTGGCATCTATAAATCTCAGAGTTTTCCTTGCAACCTTGGTTTCACACTCACAGCTTCAAAACTGTCCCATTTGGGCCTGCTTGAAGGGAGTCCAACCATGCCACATGTTTCCTGGCTTCCCAGGCCTTCCTTTGAAATCTGAGGGGAAGCCTCCTGACTAATTTTTTTTTTCAGCAAAGCCAGCATTATATGAGTACCAAGATCAATCACCAATATGAAAGGTATTCACATCCCCTTTATTCATTGCACAGGACCCTTTCTAATCACAAATGCAAAGTCTATCTCCATCACAGCTATCACTTCTTCCTTTCTTTCTTCCATCTTACTTACTTCCATATTATTTATCTAAACTCCAATTTTACACATGCCTTTCTAGTCAAAGTGCAAATCTATAAAGTCTCTCTGCTTTACTTTGTGTTCTTGAAATTCGGTGTACAATTTACTGAACACAGGCATTAATATGCATAATGCAGTTTGGATATTTTACTGTTTTGATATTTCCTCTGCCAGTTTAACCAGTCCATCACCTTTAAATTCAGCCTCAAACAAAGGTTCAGGACAAGGGAAAAATGCCAATAATAATGTAATAAATATGCCAGAATGTAATAAATATGCCCTTTACATCACTTCCCTCTGGGGTTCTCTTTGCCTTTCAACATATCTTGTGCACAGTCTCTACAGTCCACCTTTGTAGTTACATTCTGACCCTTCCAATTTCCTCTCACAAAGTACTTCCAAAGACACAAAACACATGGTCAGACTTAGAAACAGCAGCAACCTCATTCCTCTGGTATCAATTTGTGTCTTGGTCAGCATTCTCACTGCTTTAATAGAAAATGAATGGCCAAGAAAGATAGAGGAAGGAATATTTATTTGCTCACATTATTTGGAGATTCTGGGTTCAGTCCATGTGAGGACAGAGTCTGGAGCTCAGGATGTGGCAATAGAAAGAAGAGGGAGGGAGAAAGCAAGGTTCTACCCTCACATTGTGTAGACTGAAAGTCAAGAGTTGGAAGGGGGAAGAGAAAGGGCACATAATCTCCAAAGCCATATACCCAGGAACCCCTCCTCAGCAAGCAAGCCCTGCTTCCAACATTGCTACTTTGTTTCTTTGAGAGTTAGTTGAACATTTTATTTTATTTTATTTTATTTTATTTTATTAGGATTTGAAAAATCTCTTTATTTTTTTTATTGTAATAATTCGTGCTTTGTATTTATACATTTTTGTTAGGTACAAATTGATAAAAACAAATGTGCACACATTTCTCATCTGACCCTATCCCCAATTCCCACCCCGCTCCCTCGCCCTCCCTCCCTCTCCAGTTCAGTGAGTGATCTTGATATAATTGTGTAAGTACATCATGTGCCTTAGTATGCTCTCCCTCCCCCCACCCCCCATCCAATCCCTTCGGTTAAGTCTACTTCGTTGTTTGTCGAGGGTCTCTACTTTTTCATCTGGGGACCCTCTTATGTCCCATCTACTCCCTAACATCTGCATATTAGGGAGAACATATGTTTCTTTACTCTTTGTGACTGGCTAATCTCACTTAACATAATGTTTCCCAGTTGCATCCATTTCCCTGCAAAGAACATGATTTTGTTCTTCTTTATGGCTAAGTAAAATTCCATTGTGTATATATCCCATAGTTTTGTAATCTATTCATCTGTGGATGGACATCTTGGCTGCTTCCATAGTTTGGCTATTGTGAATTGAGCCGCTATAAACATAGATACATATGCATCGGTCTGATAGTTTGTTTTCCATTCTTTAGGTATATACCCAGTAGTGGAATTGCTGGGTCATATGGTAGGTTCATTCCTATTTGTCTGAGGATCTTCCATACTGTTTTCCACAGTGGCTGCACAAGTTTGCACTCCCACCAACAATGTAGTTGAACATTTTAAATTCAAACCATTACATACTTTAACATTGGTTTCCCAGGATCAAACCAACTATTTCACATGTAAATTAGATTCTTGCCTTTAAAGTTGATAAGGCCTAGTTTCTTTCCCCTTAAATAAAGCTTAATTCTATCTATGCCAAGCTTAGTCTGATTGTGATCCCTTTCCCAATATTTAGATTGCAAAAATCACTAAACAGCTACTCCAATTTAACTCAAGAATTATCCAATATCTCTATTTTTGCTGTATGGTAAACAATAGGATGAAGCTCATGAGGTAAAACTGGACTTCATATGTGACTTTATATATCACCCACTGAACTACCCCTGCTCATCCTGGGGACAACAGCCACAGTGGGTTCTCAGGTCTCTACTTCATTTTTACTCAACTTTTTGATGCTGTATAGATGACAGTATGAATACTCTGAGCCCATAGAATTATGATTACATAAAATTGAAGTTCTATCATCCTGAAATACAATCAAAGAGAAAACTAGTCTGAAATATTTATAAATCACTAGAAACAATGAGTGGATTAGTATATAGCACCGTTTATTAATGATCTGAGGGCTTTACATGAATGACACTAAGGAAAAACAGTAGAACCAATTTGTATTTGAAGGTTATTTTTGTCATTTAAAATTAAGCAATTCCAACTTTTGTGAAATATTTTCAGTCTTCAAGGTAGGCTTACTTGTGTATTTATAAGTGCTAGTTTCTCAAACATAAGCCTTGGGAAATAATTGCAGTTCAAGAGAACATATTACAATAAATTCAGTTTTAAGTTTCAGAAATTGAGAAAAAACTTAGGTGTATAGTCATAACTGCTTTCTTTCAGTCACATTCCATGGACTTCACTTTCTAATAACATCAGCTCTGACTTGAGAACCCATCACAATTCCACTCATTTCTTACTACCACTTCCACTATTCTGATACATCAATTCATCACCTACCATCAAACTTCTACCACCAACTGAACTCCATTAACTCCTTATAATCAATTCTTCATATAGCTGATATGAGCTACTTCTCCAAAAACTGCTCTGTTGTAGAAATACAAGTGTATACAAAATACACAAAATAGTAGAATGAACTCCAAATATTCATCACTCAGATTCAACAATTAACAACTTTTTACCACTCTCCATCCAATCTTTTTCTCTTAACCTTCTAGTTCTAATAATAAAGCATAGTATTTCTGGACCATTTTACAGTACATTTTGTGGAGTTAAAAAAAAAAAAAATGTGTGTGTCTTTGCTACACCACATGCTGGAACATGATTCTATCCTATTCTCTTCCTGTTGCCTTTCAAATTCCAGGATGATTGGCCGAGGCTTCTGTTTTCAGTATTGTCCTTGTAGAAAGCAAATCCACATGGGTGACAAATTCCAAAGAATATGGCAAGCTTTTAGTTTCTCGAATAGTTCTCATAACACTTTGCTCTGATACTACATAGTATTGAATACACAATTCTGAGGTTAGAGTGAATTATGTCCCTTTGTCCAGGGGCAACTCTGATCTCTCGGTGATTGTCTTAAGGACTGACTCAATTCTCTGGGGACAGTCCCTCTTCTTCCCCCATATGTATGAGGGTATCATGGCTCTCTTCCTAATAAAAAGAACAGACAAGAAAGACACCAGTTTTCCAGTGTATATTATTTCTCAAGCTACTAATGCTTTAGATGGTTTTGAAATGTCACCTTTAGTTCTCAAATTTATGTAGTATAAAATACTAGAAAGTTAAAGAAAGCTGACTAATGAATCATATGCTTTTACCTCGTATAATTGACAAAAGCCATGTCTACAATATATTGTATTTACCTATCATGAGGAATATTTAAAGACATGTTCTAGTTAAGTTTTGTCAGTTCCTTTAAAAAAGAAAAAAATTCTTTATTTTTGTCCAAGTAGGAAACAAAGCTGGGAGAAGAAAAAGACAGCACTAATAGGATGAAATTAAAGAAAAGGAAATATAGTCTATTACAGGAGAAATAATGTGTTGACAGTGAAATCTATCATGTTGTTGAGTAAGTCCCTGTGGACATAATGGGAACAGTATCTTCTAGATAATTAATGGTAGTGTGATCTTGTTGATAGGCTATATAAATGGGAGTCGTGAGAAAAAGTTCTACTTTGAATTTTATTACCTCTTTAGAACCCTGTAGAAAAAGAAAAAAAAAAGACCTGAAACATCCATCTAAGCAACAGAGTGCACTTGCCTAAGTATATTTATTCGTCCCTGGCTACCCTTTGTAAAGATGAAGAAATACTTCTGCATCTTACTTTTCAAACCTAGAAGATGGTGAAAATATTACTCTTTTTGCCATTTTTAGAAAGCTGTATTCATTTATTTATTTATTTATCTTTGCTGCATTTAGCCCAAAGAGAAAAAGAACGAAACAGAAAAATTAATGTTTTAAAATACTTTTCTGTAAAAAACAAATAAAACTATAGCAGTACCTACAATACTTGCCTCACCTAGGAAGTAAAATATTTCACTCATCAGTAATCAAAACTCTTTATCATCTTAATACTGTTAGATTCTCTTCTCCTCACAGCTTCTAGAAATAATTGTCTTTACTTATGCATTAATGAGGGTAGGCTATTTAAACCACTAATATCCAGTTCTCAGGGGCTTAACACAGTGAAGGTCTATTCCTTCCACAGTGCAATACGATACACACATAGTATGAGTGGGCAGAAGTGGCTTCTCTCCATGCACTTATTCAGGGCTCAGACAACATTCATCTTTTAATGCAATCACCTATAAAAGAAAAGAGAGTAGATGGAACATGTAAAGATTATTTTTCCCCAAGTCATGTAAGGGGCATATATTGCTTCTTCTCACATTCCATTGATTTTTAAGTGTACACAGAGTCTCGCCTACATGAAATTGGACCAAGATGTGTAATACCGAAAATGAACCCGTAAAGTAACGAAAACAAATCTTATATGGAGAAATTCCCTTACTAGCAGGAAATTACAGCAATAACAGAGAAAAATCACTTAGTTAATAAACATAAATCTTCAGTTTACAAACCTGGAGCTCATTTCTTTAGCTCATTCAAAAGAGAATGAATTAATATCCAGTGTGAATAATAAGCACTTGGACCAACAGCAATATTTTTAACTTAAAGTCAAAAATATAGATATTATGATTTTATCAAAATGCTCTAATATTTATTAAGTATATATTAACGCCATGCACTGTCTTAGACTCAGTGAATGAAAATATGATTAAAACCATGATTTAACAATTCTATTGAGCATATGAGACTAAAATACAGATATAGAAACATATGCTGTGGAAAGCTAGAGATGGCTTAATTCTACCAAAGGTGGTGATAGACCCAGGGAATGCCCGGGTATGTCTCTAATTGGAGATGACACATTGGAAAGTCTTTGAAGGTGAGTAAGATTTCACCAGCATGTAACAATATAAAAGGCACTTTGAATGAGAAAAAGTTGAAATTGTAATATCTCCTATCTAGTTAGGTCTTAGGATTTTGAGTGAATATGTGGATCCAGAAATGAAGTTCAGTATTATTAGTTGGCTTTTCAATCTTTGACCTATGTGGGCTAGGGGGTCAACCAAAAGTAGAGCATTAATATATAGAGAAAAAACAGAGATAATATTGAGTTTATAACATTCAGAAGCAAGATTTTCTAGACAGAAAATAATCTCTTAATATCAGATTTTTTTTCCTTGAAATGTTATTTGTATAAGCTAGTTTTCATGTCAAAAGAGATAGGCCCATAAGTAACCCTGTAACCCCTGACTCCTATCATTCTACACTTGTGTGAGCCCCTCAATGAATAATCTGTGATTTGCTCCTGAGAAACAGAATATAGTGGAAGTGGTGGGTTGTATATAATTATGAGTATATATTTATATTATTACATTATATAAAATTGTAGCATCCAATTTACTGGAGTCTCTTTCTCCCTTACAGTGGCTCATTAAGTTGCTAAGGCTGGTCTAACCTGCAATCTTCCTGTCTCAGCCTCCTAAATACTGAGATTACAGGTATGTATCACCTTGCCCAGCTTCCAAAATTCTTTTGACATCCTAGAAAGAGAGACAAGCATGGCAAGGAGATGATAAAAAGGAATACTTTTCAAAGCTAGTGGCCACATTGTGAAACACTACACCAAAAAAAGCAAAGGTAATCTCTGGTTGCTGAAGGTGTCCACTGGCTAACAAGCAGAAAGAAACTAAAGCCCTGAGTCTTGCAGATGGAATGAACTCAGTTACGTCAGCAACTTCCTTCCCCAGTCAGCTCCCAGATGAGACCATAGACTCTGTTAACATCTTGATCACAGACTTTCAGAGAACCAGGGCAGCTATGTCTGAAATTCTGATGCACGGAAATTAGACATGAGATAATAAAAGTGCTTTATTTTAAGTAGCTGAATTTGTGGTAATAATGTTATGCAGCAGAAATCACTAATGCACAAATGGAGAGACTCAGAGCTTTAAGTAAACAAATATTTTCAGTAAGGAGAGGAACCAGGCTTCATTTTCATTCCAGAAGACTCTGAAAGGTAAAAAATAGCAAGAGTTAAATATCCATGCTTGTGTATCTGACTTTCCCCTTCAACCAAGAGAATGGGCTTTACCTTATATTAAAGGACTTATTAAGAACACAAGAGAGTCTTGCCCTACTTTCCTGTTTAATATCATGTAAAGACATCACCTTTGAATTTGCTTCTACACTGGCCTATGGCAAGACCACATTAAGTTCATAGCATAGTAAAATTAGACATGAGAAGGCTTTAGAGCTAATTAAATGTTTCTCAGGTGAGCTCATTTAGCCATAAGGTACAAACATTGACCTGAGAGCTACAGAGCTGGCTGTGGTGTCTGCTGAAGCAGAGCAAGTGGACTTCACAGGAGAAGTTGGAGTGGACTGCAAAGACGAAGACCATGTGGAAAATGCCACAGACCTGCAGGCAGCTAGTGCGGAAGTGTGGTAGGGACAACTAAGGGTTGTCCCTATTCTCCAATTAAGTCAAGAGATTACATACTCTGAGCTTTCCTCACCACAAACTTCAGACTGATCACACCTGTGGATACATGAAGGAAAGAATGGATGAATAAATAAATTAATTAATTAATAAAACATTGCTCAGGCAACCAGAATATAGTCTCCAAGATCCTGAACCACTAAGCCCTGTCTCCAATGTTCTTTTTATGGGGGGAGGGGGGAAGGGAGGGAAGGGACAGTGGGGATTGAACCCAGTGGCATTCTATCTCTGGGCTACCCTACCATCTCTTTTTATTTTTAATTTTGAAACAAAGTCTCACTAAGTTGCAAAGGTTAGCCTGCAATCTTCCTGTCTCAGCCTCCCGTGTACTGGGATTACAGGCATGTACCACCACACTTGGTTTCCATAATTCCTTTGGCAACCTAGAAAGAGAGAGCATGACCAGGAAACAGTAAAAAAGGATACTATTAAAACCATCTGAACAGCACCTATTCATGAACTGGTTTAACTTACTAACTGGAAATAATAGTATTAAAAACAATTGGAAAAGACAACTGACAGACACCAAGATACCAAGATGATAAAGATATTGAAATTAGGATAAAAGACTTCAAGCATCTACTAGAGACATTGTTCTAGATGTGAGATACATATATCTTAACATTTATAAGATATATATGATATGTATCTCATATAGTGTCCATACATATCATATATATATCATGATATATACATATACATGATATATACATGATATATATATCATTATATATATATGATATGTATGGACACTATATATGTATATCTATGTGTGTGTGTGTGTGTGTGTGAATTCCAGATTTAATTTTAAAAAATGAATGCTTAAGAATCAATCCAGCAAAAACTGACAAAACTATAAGATACACTGATAAGAAAATTTTAAAACTTGTACACTTGGAAAGATATTTTATTCTCAGGTATTTAAATATTCAATATCATAAAAGTATTGATTCTCCATTAAATAATTAATAGATTTAATAAAATTCTATATAAAATTTTACCAGAACTTTTTGTAGATACACAGAAGCATGTTTTAAATTGTATATAGAAAAGCAATGAAACTAAATATATAAAACAATTTTAAAGAAGAATAAAATTACAGAATTTGTGTTACTTAGTTTTGACATTTAATATAAAACTACAGCACTTGGTGGGGAGTATTGTGTGCATGTATTACACCATCCCTATGAACTACATTATGATGTAAGACCATAATGCACCAATAAAAATGGCTAATATTGTAAAAAATAAATAAAAATAAAATAAAACTACAATAATTACTATAGTGTGATGCTGGTAAAGTGGCAGACACATGAATCAGTGAAACAGAATAGAGAGTAGAGAAATAATTTCACAAGTTGCAAACTGTAGAAAATATTTGTTAGTCACATGAAACTAAAGTCTTGTATCCAGACATAAGAACCCAGGACTTGGATAGCAAATAAGCATGTGAAAAGATTCACAACACCATTAGTCTTCTCTGGTTACAGAAATAAGGATACCTAGCTAAATATGGTGGTGTACACCACCAATCCCAGTACTTGGCAGGCTGAGATAGGTTTTTGGACAGCCTCAGCAATTTAGAAAGACCCTGTCTCAAATTTCAAAATACTAAATAGACTAGGAGTATTGCTCAGAGGTAGAATGTCCCTGAATTCAATCCCTAGGTCCACACATGAAGGAAGGAAGAAAAGGAAGAAAGGAAGGAAGGAAGGAAAGAAGGAAGGAAGGAAGGAGAGAACCTTGGTTGGCAGTCACATTGAGACTATATCCAAAAAGGAAAGATGTCTTCCAAAATAACATTAGAATCAGGACAGAGAGAAAGGAAGAATAGGTGGATGATAGGTAAAACCAAGGTTGTAACTGCTTTTGTGTTTATATAGTTTTACTTTTTATTTTGAAATAATTATATATTCACATGAGCTTACAAGTATAATATAGAAAGTTCCCTTGTGCCTTTTAAAAACTGGTTTCACATATATATCAAACTAACAGTCAACATAAAACTAAATGACGAACTACTCATTTCACTCCCATTAGCCAGACAAATAAAAATTTGCTCACTCGCAGCACTGAGAGGTATGATGGTCTATAACCACTTTACTAACACTAGGTACTGAAACAAACTCTATAAATATTTAAACAGACATTATTATTTGATGAATTGTGACATTGCTTATCTTCAGACCCAGGAAAATCTATTGTGATGCACACTTAATAACAAAAATTTCATAATAATATGATAATGTTAACAATGCTCAATAAATTTGCCAGTTATAAAATACTTATAGCAATGAATAACTCTCTTCCATACCAACAATAACCAAAAGGAAAAAAATATAGGAATATTTTCATTAAAAGCAACATTAAAATAAATTGAACTAGGCATAAGTTTACTAAGAAATGTTATGTATTTATATGATAGAAAATTATAAATCTTTTCTAAGGGTGTTGAGTATAATCTTAAATAACTTCAGAGACAAAAATGTTCCTACTTGACAAAACAATATTATAATATTCTCTAGAAATTATATAAATATAAGAATTTTTTTATTTTAAGAAATCTTAAAATATAACACAACTATGAAAGAATATGCATAGCCTATGACATTTTGGAAGAAGCGTAATCTGAGTGAGGATAGATTTGAAAGGTTAAAATAGGTTTATGGTGGAGGACATTCAACTTTATTGAAAAAATACAATTAAATCAATGTGATATGGCATTAGATTTTCATAGAGCTATGACACAGGACAGAAAGTCTAGAGAAGGCAAAAGTAAAATTCTAGTATATTAGAAAACTTAGCTACACTTTAAATCATCGATTAAAAGAAAGAAAAATAAATAGTGTTTGGGCCATTGGGAAACTATCTGGAAAAGAAAATTATGTCTATTTGCCGTAAATATAATACAGCCCAGATAGATGAAGTACTTATATATGAAAATAAGTAATCATAAAAATACTTGAAAAACATAGGATATATAGCTCTAGTAGTAAAACCAGCTTTATAATCACTGGCTTGAAAAAGGAATAAAACCATAAGAAGAGGTAAATAAAGTTATTTGTAGTTGTTTTAAATATTATGGTGAGGGAAGATGGCAACTTAGAGGGAGGCAGCAGGATTCAGATGTGCTGAGAGTCAGAACTAAATCACTGAGAAGACTGCTTCTTGACAAGGGAAGAAAAGCAGTGAAAAATTCAACAAAACAACAAAAATTGAAAAGCAGTGAAATCAGAACTAGAAAATAGAACAGAGGACTGAAGAGTTCCATGTCTTTCCTGGTGAATGGAGATCCATGGTGGTTGCAGGAGCATCATGTTGGCCCAACTGTGCCAAAGCTGCTGGCTGACAGCACCAGGGGTTCCAGAAATCTTCGGGAAGAAACTGTGGATGGTTGTGAGGTCAGCAACTACAGACAAACCTCAAAAGTGGTCAGCATTTGATTCAGGCTCAACAGGTTCTAAGTCACACCCTGCTGATGTGGCTGAACCCATATATTCCAGCGGTGACCAGAACAGCACTCACAACGACTAAGTTAAAAAGCTGTCCCCATGGGAGACCATCCTGCACTGCCACAGAGATTTATGTGGCAAGGAAATAGATTCATGGGGGTCTGAGACTTTGCAAATCACCCCTGCAGAGGTGGGAATGGGGGCTACTAGGGGACATAGCAGAAGCATGAATTAGCATACAACCCCTAGAGATATTCTGGTGGGAGGGAACCATATGCCACACTTTGACGAGCCCTTGTAGCAGATCTAGTGATCACTGCAGGACACCCATCCAAGGTGTCTGGGGAAAATACCTCAGTCTACCAAGCTGCAGGCTCAGAAAGCAGTGAACTTGTATGTGGCCATGTTTGGCCACTGCAAGCACCAGCATCAGAGGCCAGCAAGAACTCCCATGTCTTTGGCCACCAAGGGCAATGGTAGTGTCCCTTGGGCTAAGGAACTGAGTCACCCAAGGCCCAAGCCCCCAACTTGGAACTGTGCAATCTCTCCCTGCCAGACCTTGGGCCATGGGAGGATAGCATCAGCAGTAGTACCATCTAGGCCAAGCTGTGCCAAGAGGCCAGGAGCCTGGCAGGGTTTCACTTGATCACAGCAACAAGCCTGAAACTAAACACTCTTTCTGCCAGAAGACTCTGTCTGGCATGCATGCATGCTAATAACTGAAAGTACTTCATGTGATCATAACAAGGAAATCTGGAGTGATGTCCCAGGAGCCATAAAAGCTCAGAAAGCCAGGTCACAAGCTCAAAACATAGCAATAGCTAACTTTGCTGAGCCCAAGCCCACTGGGCACAGAGGCTTCAAAGCTCTGCAATATCACAGGCTCACAATCAGCAGACAAGCAATGGCTTCTGATGTGTAGTAAATCCCAACCAGCAGGCTTCAGGCTGTAAACAGAATATCATAGTCTATAGCACTGCAGAGTTTGGGTCTGGAAAACACAGTGGCCTGCAGCCAATCAGAGACTCCCGTTTCCTTGCACTAAAAACTATACCTAGTTAATAAGGCTCTGAGGGACAAACTCAAAAGTCTGATTATATGAGTCATATTGATAGAGGCAAGTATATACCCCTAGTATAGACCTTATTATAAAGGGATAACAAATAAACACAGAACTCACAAACAAAAAGGATGAAAATGCTAAGACAACGGAAGAACAAACTTGAGAACTCTGATATTATGAGAACAAAGAACAGTGAGGAAATCATACACTCCCACAATTCAACAAGAGAGATTACCAATACTGTTCTGCAGGAAATACAAGGAGAATTCTGAATATTGATCTTTAATATGATTAAAGACCTCATAGAAAGTATACAGGAAATGAAAGAGGAAACTGAGGCTTTAAGAAAGAACTAGAAGATGTCTTTGAACAAAATGAAGGAGTCAATAAATGAATTGAAGACTGCAATAGAAACCAACTATGGCAGGCTAGACCACATGAAAAAAGTGTATCAATCTTGTAATAAAGTTCATTCAAAACTGAAAGCATAGTAAACAGTATACTGGAAATATCATAATGCAATCTAAACATCCAAAAAATATGGGACAACATGAAAAGTCCTAAATTGTGGATAAAAGGCATTGAAGAGGGTAGAAGCACAAACCAAGGGTATTAGGAAACTCTTCAAAGAAATAATTTCAGAGAGTTTTCCAAACTTAGAAAACAAATTGGACATCCATGTACAGAAGTCATACAGGACACCATTAAGACAAGTTCAGAGAGGACCTCCCTACACCACATAATAATCCATGCCACATAATAATCAAAATGAGTAACATAGAGTCCAAGGAAAGAATCTTAAAAGTAGTGAGAACAAAAGCATGGGTGGCATTCAGGAGCAAAACAATAAATATCACTCCAGAGTTCACAACCCAAATCATGAATGCTGGGAGGGACTGGTATGAAGTATTCCAGACCCAAGAAGAAAGCAACTTCCAACCAAGACTGCTATATCCAGCAAAGATATCATTCAAAATTGATGGAGAAATAAAAATGTTCCAAGACACACAGAAGCTTAAAGAATTCACAACTACTAAGACAACACTATAGAGAAAATACTTAAAGAAATAAAGAAGAAAAAAGAAGCAAATTCTAGAACCAGAGAAGAGGAAAACTCCACCAGGTGGACAACTTAACAAAGGAGAAATAACTCAAACAGAAAATAGAACACAAAATGACAGGAACAAAAATCATATTTCTATAATAACACTGAACTTCAAAGGTCTTAACTCCTCAATTAAAATACATTGACTAGCGATGTTGATGAAAAATATAATCTAACTATATACTGCTTGCAATAAACTTACCTTACAGTCAAAGATATGTATATGCTAAAGGTGAAAGGATGAAAAAAGATATACCATGCAAAAGAAGACTGAAAATAAGCAGCAGTAGCAATGCTCATATCCATGAAACAGACATTAAGCTAAAACACAGCAGAAGAGACAAAGTGAAGCACTTCTTATTAATAAAAGGAACAATTAAAAAAAGATATAATGATAGTAAATTCTATGCCCCAAATGTGGGTGCACCTATGCTTGTAAAACAAACTCTTCAGGACATTATGTCTCAAATAGACCCAAATACGATAATATTGGGAGATTTCAACAAACCACTCACACCACTATACTAGTCTTCCAGAAAAAAGATTAGTAAAGACTCTTCAGACCTAAAGAACACTATAAACCAAATGGACATATACAGAATATTTCAACTAGCAACACATGAATACATAGTCTTCTCAGCTTCCCATAGAACTTTCTCCAAAATAGACCACATGCTGGGCCACAAAGTAAGGAGCAGAAAATTTTAAGAATGTAATATAATTCCATGCATCCCCTCAGATCATAGCAGAATGAAAGTAAAAATCAACAATAGGAAGACAAAAATATTACATAAATACATGGAGACCAAATGATCCACTCTTGAATGAGGACTGGATCAAAAAAGAAATAAGGGTAGAAATTTTAAAAATCCTGGAATTAAACAAAAATAGGGACATAACAAACCAAAAATCTATGGGACACTTTGAAGGCAGTATTAAAAGGAAAAATTATAGCACTGAGTGCCCACATAAGAAAAACAGAAAGTCATCAAATAATCAACCTAATGACACAACTCAAGGACCTAGAAAAACAAAAACAGTCTAACTCCAAATCCAGCAGAAGGCAGAAGATAATCAAAATCAGAGCAGAAAATAAAATAGAAAATTAAAAAACAATACAAAGGGTAAACAAAAAAATAGGTTGGTTCTCTGAAAAGATTAACAAGACTGGCAAACCTCTAGCCAACCTAACCAAAAGAAAGAGAGAATGAACCAAATTATTAAAATCAGAAGTGAAAAAGAAGACATCAACACAGACAGTGAGAAAATTCATAGGATCATTAGAAACTATTTTGAAAATTAACATTCTAATAAACTGGAAAACATGGAAGAAATCAACAAATTTCTAGACACATACATTCTACCTAAATTGAACCAAGAGGATATAGAAAACCTAAGCCAACCAATATCAACCAAAAAGATAGAAACAACAATGCAAAGTCTACCATGAAAGAAAAGCCCAGTTCCATATGGATTTCCAACTCTATTCTAGGAAACCTTTACAGAAGAATGAAACCAAATAATTCATGTTATTCCATGAACTTGAAAGAGATGAAATTCTTGCAGACTCCTATGATGAGGGCAGTATCATATTAATATCTAAACCAAATAAAGATGCCTCAAAAAATGAAAATTACAGACCAATATAATTGAGGAACATAGAAGCAAAAATTATAAAGAAAATACTAGCCATGCACATTCAAAACCACAAGAAAATTGTACACCATGACCATGTGGATTTCATCCCAGGAATGCAAGGTTGATTCAACATATGCAAATAATACATGTTATTTATCACATAAATAGAACTAAAAAATATCACATGATCATTTCAATAGATGCTGAAAAAGCATTTGACAAAATCCAACACCCATTCATGTCAAAAACACTGCAGAAAATCAGAATAGAATGAATGTATCTCTACATCATTAAAGCAATATACAATAAACCCAAAGCCAACATCATATTGAATGAGGGAAAATTGTAGAAATTCCCCTTAAAATCAGGAACAAGACAAAATGCCAACTATCACCACTCCATTTCAATATAGTCCCCAAGACTCTTCCCAGAGCAATAAGACAAGAGAAGGCTATAAAAGAAATTTAAATAGGAAAAGAGCTAAAATTGTCTTTATTTGCAGATTACATTGTCCTATATCTAGAAGACCACAAAAACCCATCCAAAAGACTACTAGATCTGATTAACAAATGCAGCAAAGTAGCAAGATATAAAATCAACCTTAAAAAACAGTAGCTTTTTTAGAGCTGGGCGTGGTGGTGCGCGCTTGCAATCCCAGCATTTGGGAGGCTGAGACTGGAGGAGCTGGGTTCACAGCCAGCCTCAGCTGCTTACTAAGGCCCTCTGCAACTTAATGAGACCCTGTTTTAAAATAAAGAATAAAAAATAGGGCTGGGATAAAAAATGTAGCTTGGAGGTAGAATGCCCCCAGGTTCCCTCCCCAGTACCAAAACAAAAACAAAACAAAACAAAACAAAAAACCCACAGCTTTTCTATATGCCAATCATGAATCTACAAAGAAGTAAAAAAAAAAAAAATCCATTCACAATAACCTCAAAACCAATAAAATACCTAGGAATAAATCTAACAAAGGAAGTAAGACCTCTACAAAGAAAATTATTAAACTCTAAAGAAAGAAATTGAAGAGTTTAGAAGATGGAAAGATCTCCCTTGCTCTTGGATAGGCAGAATAAATATTACCAAAATGGCCATTCTACCAAAAGTGATATAGAGTCAATGCAATCCCTATCAAAATATGAATATCATTCTTCATAGACCTAGAAAAATCAGTCATAAACGTCATAGGGAGAAACAAAAGATCCAGAATAGTCAAAGCAATTCTCAGCAATAAGAGTCATGCAGGAGGCATCACAATTCCTGACTTCAAATTATGCTACAGAGCTATATAATAAAAACAGCATGATATTGGCACAAAAACAGGCACATAGACCAATGGAACAGAATAGAAGATACAGAAACAAATTCACACGCTTATATCCAATTGATCTTTCACAAAGGGGTCAAACACATATATTGGAGAAAAGATGGCCTTTTCAACAAATCATGCTAGAAAAACAGGTTATCCCTTTGTAGAAAAATGGAAATAAATCCTTACCTCTTTATCCATCTTTATTTACCTCACAGGAGTTAACTAAAGATGGAACAAAGATTTGGAAATCAGACTAGGGACTGTGAAGGTACTAGAGAGGACATAGATTCAACACCCCAATATATAGGCACAGATAGAAACTTTCTCAACAAGATTCCCAAAGATCAGGAAATTAAAACAAGTATTAATAAGTGAATTGGCATTCAACTAAAAAGTTCCTGCACATCAAAGGAAACCATCAAGAGTCTAAAGAGAAAGACTACAGAATGGGAAAATATATTTACCCTTACCCACTATCACTCTGTCAGAGGTCTAATATCTCGAATATACAAAGAACTTTAAAACTTTACAATAGAAAAACAAATAACCCAATCAAAACATGGGTAACTGAATTGAATAGACATTTCACAAAAGAAGAGATTCAAGTGGCCAATGGATATATGGAAAAATGTTCAACATCTTTAGCTATCAGTGAGCTGCAAATCAAAACTATGCTGAGATTCCATCTAACCCCAATCAGAATGGAAATCATCAAGAAGTCAAATAACAGCCGGGCATGGTGGCGCACGCTTGTAATCCCAGCATTCGGGAGGCTGAGACTGGAGGATCCGGGTTCGCGGTCAGCCTCAGCTACCTAGTGAGGCACTCCGCAACTTAGTGAGACTCAGTTTCAAAATAAAGAATAAAAAATAGGGCTGGGGCTATAGCTCGGAGGTAGAATGCCCCTGAGTTCAATCCCCAGTACCGCAAAAAAAAAAAAAAAAGAAGTCAAATAACAACAAATATTTGTGAGGGGGTGGAGAAGTAAGAACTCTTCTATACCTTTGGTGGGATTGCAAGTTAGTTCAGATGCTATGGAGATCAGTGTCGAGATTCCTCAGAAAACTGGAATCTGGCTATATCAGATCTGGCTATACCACTCCTGGGAGGTTTCTAAAGAGGTTGAAACCAGATAACTGCAGTAGTATATGCATACCCATGTTCACAGCAGCACAATTCACAATAGCCAAATTATGGAACCAACCCAGGTGTACGTCAACAGATTAATGGATTACAAATTATGGGAAATACACACAATGGAATTCTACTCAACAATAAAAAAGAAGAAAATCATGTTATTTGCAAGAAAATGGAAAGACCTGGAGAACATTATGTTAAGTGACTTAGCCAGTCACAGAAAGTGACAGGCCATATGTTTTCTCTGATATGAGTAAGGTAGGGAATAATTTGGATACCAGAGGGACTCCAGATAATGGAGGAGAAACCTCACTGGAGCCAGGGATGAAGTCTAAGGGAAAGGGAGAAGGAAGTCTGATATTCGTTAACGGTAATGCAACCATTAACCATGTGTATAAATATGAATATACCAATGTCAGTCTCAATACTCTGCATTGGGATGGGGGGAAATGGGGAGGTGAGGGGGTAACCACCAAGCATTGTGTGCATGTATGTCATTGTCAACTTGATTTATATTATACTGTGAAACTATAATCTACATTAAATTAAAAATATTATAAGCATCAAAACCATGTTATTTATTAATAGTCATAGTAAAAAGGCAAATGTTAACATGGGAAAACTTTTCAGCATATAGAATAAAAAATTAATATATTTGTTTTATAAAATAGTTGTCAAATTAATATTCTTAAAGAAATAACAAAGATGAAAAAGTACATTTATAACAAATACAAATATACAACTTCAGGGTCAAGTATTACTTCAAATTTCACCAAAACAGCATTTTTTTCTATACAAAACTACAAAGTCATTGTATTCCAACACCCAATATTTATTATTAAAAACTAAAACAAACATTTTACTTATATTCATGGTAGTACTATGTGTTTGTAAAAATAGTTACTGGATGCTAATTTGGCAATCTAAAGTAAGAAGATTTAAAACAATCATATTAGCCGGGCGTGGTGGCGCACGCTTGTAATCCCAGCACTCAGGAGGCTGAGACCGGAGGATCCGGGTTCACGGCCAGCCTCAGCTACCTAGTGAGGCACTCCGCAACTTAGTGAAACTTGGTTTCAAAATAAAGAATAAAAAATAGGGCTGGGGGTATAGCTCGGGGGTGGAATGCCCCTGGGTTCCATCCCCAGTACCGCAAATAAATAAATAAATTAATTAATTAATAAATAAATAAATAAAACAATCATATTATCTGCTGATCTCACTTTATTTCAAGAGATTTATCCAACTTAAGCTGTTACATAAAGATTTATGTTCGATGGTGGTCACTACAGCACTGTTATCTGTAATAATTATAAAGGTGAATCAATAGCACTCAGGTGTGAAGACTTTAGTGCTGATGACTTTTTTGGTGTCTGTGAAGCCTGGCAACTAAGTAACATGATCTGGGGGTTATTCTGAGTTGCCTTCTACCCAGTTTCATTTAAGCAGAAGAAAGGATCAGTGGCAGTTCTCATAATAGACTGAGCAGTAAGGAGGGCCCTGGACCACATACCATGGACCATAGCAGGCACAGAGTATAATGCAGGAGAAAGAGAGAAAGCCATCTAAAATATAATAGTAGCAACAACATCATATATAGGACTTTTGATCAACCCAAGTGAGATTTCTCCTAGCCAAATTTTTCATGACTTATAAAATTAAGAAAAAATGCATTTGTAATGTTGTTATTATCTTAGAACAATTTATACTTGTTATGGTATGTGGGCCTCTCATTATTGTGATTTCCTCAATGTCAGAGAATATGCATTATTCAACTCTGCATTTTACCATCTTGTTTTCTAGAAAAATAGCAAGTATATAATTAAGTTGAGCAGCCATTTCCACATGCTTGAGGAGCTTTCCAGAATGTAGAACTGCCCATGCTAAAACCTGGAAAGTACCAAAAAACTGTGACTGCTTTGTCATGTTACATTCTTTTTAGAGGTTTTGTTTTGTTGGTTTTGTTTTTTTATTGAGTGATAATGTTCTGAGATCTATTTACTAATGATGATTAGAGTTTTTATGATTGAAAACAGGAAAAATCAAATAAAATTAATAGTAAAACCAACAGCCTTGTTTTTTCATGGTAATCTTTGCAAAGAAAGAACTGTATTTCTCTGAAAAGACTGTGGAGCTAAGAAAGTAAAACAGTGTATATGCCAGTGTCTTGAGTAAGAGTAAGGCTGAGAAGCACATATGTTATAGGAAACAGGTTCAAAGTAATACTTTTGCACATAGCTTTAGTTTTGTGGAATTAATCTACTAAATGAGCCACCCCAAAATATATTATGGCCATCAAAATATTCTTTTGCCTGACCCATGATTAAACACAGGGAAAGGAGGCAATCATATCAAATAAGAAAAAAGCTATAAAGTAAATGGCTTTGGGTTGGGAGTATAGTATCACAGGATATTATATTACTAACATAAAGATTATAAACCTCTTAAAGATAAAAACTATGTCCATTTCTTTTGTCATTGTATCAGCATGTTACACATAATAAGACAGACAATAAGCAATAAAAATCAAAAAGCATATATGTTTCTATATCTGCCTATGTTTGGAACTGGAAAAGCAAAATATTACAATAAACAAAGAGATAAGTCTGCCTTATTTTGAAAATAAATGGCAAGTAAGAATAAAAACACTTCTTTTTTGAAAACAGAATGCCTGTATGTTTAATATTAAAAGAATGATATAGGAAGCTTTATGGCAGGTTCCTGAGAATTAAGAAAAGAGTCTCAGAAATAGAGGATTTGTGTTGTCTATATTCAGCAATAGAAAATGAAAATTTATTTTTAATGTGTAGTTACTTAATGGAGTGTGAAGCTTCCTTTTTAGATTAATGCAAAAATGTTTCTTAAGGCTTAATGCCAAAAGGAAGAAAAATAATGAAATGACTAACATATAGCTTCTCTTCTGAAAACCAATGGATAAAGAGCAGCAAACAGTTCTAGAAAAATAAATAAGAATATGCATTTTATGAACTAGTTTAAAAATATGAAATATGTACTGGGGAAAGAGAGCACCTACTTAATCTAAGAAATACCAGGCTACAAAAGAGAAAAGAAAAAGTCTCTCACTAAAGGTATTTAAAAAATAAAATAGAACTGAAAAAATATTTAAGTAATTTTCTTATCATATTAGTAAAGAAAACTGTTAGAAAAATGTGAACCAAACAAAGAAACAAACCAAAAAAGTATTCACTTTTTCTGAACGTCTCCTTGTCTTGGTCAACATTTTCACTAGTATAATCCAAAATGACTGACCAAAAAACTTAGAAGAAGTTTTAGAAGAAGGAAGGAAGATTCATTTACTCACAGTTTCTTGGAGATTTCAGGTTTAGTTCACATGAGGCCAGGATCTATAGATATCAGGGAATGAGGGCAGGAAGAAAGAGAGAGAGAGAGAGAGAGAGAGAGAGAGAGAGAGAGAGAGAGAGAGAGAGAATGAACTAGGCTCTGCTCTCACATCACAAAGGCTGGTATTGAAGAGAGAGCAAGAGGAGGAGAAAACCATATATAATCCACAAGACTACAGCCCCAGAGACCCTCCTTAGCAACAAATCTCAGATTCCGACATTGATAAGTTTCCATGAGGGCTAAGAGAACATTCTAAACCAAACCACTACGCTCCACCTCTGGACCTCTAGACCTCTTCACAATGCAAAATGCACTTGGTCCATCTCCAAGAGTCCCATAAGATAAACAGTTTTAGCATCACTTAAAATTCCAAAGTCCAGCTGGGCATGGTGGTGCATGCTAGTAATCCTAGCATTTGAGAGGCTGAGACAGGAGGATCCAGGTTTGCAGCCAGTCTCAGCTACTTAGTGAGGCACTCCACAACTTAGTGAGACCCTGTTTCAAAATAAAAAGAATAAAAAATAGTGCTGGGGGTATAACTCAGAGGTAGAATGCCCCTGAGTTCAATCCCTGGTACTGAAAAAAAAAATTCCAAAGTCCAAAGTCTCCTCTGAGGCTCAAGATCTCAAGATAAACTCCTGGTTGTGAGACTTTGTAAAAAAAAAAAATGAAATTTCAGGCATCTAGTGTACAATGGTGTAGAGTAAACATTTTTATTCCAAAAGAGAGGAATAGGGTCATAGAACGCAGGAATGGGACCAAAACAGTATCAAAATCCATCAGGGCAAGTGTTGATCCTGTAGCTCCATTTCTGTTATCCAAGGCATATGGTGGTGAGATGGGTTTTCCAATGGTCCTTGGAAGCTCCACCCGTGTAGCCTGGTTAATTGAAACAGGCAGCATATTCATTCTTCTAATATGTCTCTGTGGCTTGGAGCTTATAGCGTTTTCTCATGATGGTTCCACATTTCTGGTATGTCTAAATCGCAGGGATTTTCCTTGCAGCATTGCCTTCACTTGTTACAGCTTCACAGATGGCCCTATTTGGACCTTATTTCAGGGATTCCAACCCTGCTACATGTTGCCTGACTTCCTAGGGCCTTAGATGAAATATGGAGGGAAGACTCCATGACCACATTTTTCAGCAAAGCCAGCGTTATGTGAGCACTGAGATTGATGACCAGCAGGAAAGGTAGTAACACCCTCTTGAGTCATTGCTGTTGAGCCCTTTTCAATCATGGCCACTGAATCCACCTCCATCCAGGATGCCGTTGGTCCCACCTCCATCTAGGTCATCAGTGGACCTCCCTCCATCATGGCCAGTGTTACCATACCTCCATCATGGCCTCTACTCCCTCCTTCCTTTCACTCATCTTACTTTCTTCCATGACATCATCTTTCCTGGCCCCAGTTTTACACATGCTTTTCTGGTCTAACGGCAAATATTTTAAAGTCTCTTTGCTTTGGTTTCCACTCCCAAAGTTCAGTGCACAATTTGCTGAGCATGGATATCAGTATTTAGAATGCAGTTTAGACATGGTGCTGTTTTTAGATTCCTTCCACCAGCTTAATTAGCCCATAATCTTTAAATTTGGCCTCATACAAAGTTTTAGGACATGGGAAAAGTGTTGATACATTCTTTGCAAGAATGTAACACATGTGTCCTCTATTCCATTTTCCTATATAATCTTCTCTGCCCTCCAAAATTTCCTGAGTATAGTGTCTACCACCCACATTTCCAGCCACATTCTAACCCTTCCAACATCCTCTCACAAAGCAGTTCCAAAGACTCACAAAACACATGGTCAAACTTAGATATAGCAGTGACCCCACTTTTCCAGTACCAATTTCTGACTTGGTCAACATTCTCAAGGATATAATCTAAAATGACTGACCATGCAATTTAAAGAAAGGAAGATTTATTTGTTAATAGTTGATTGGAGATTCCAGGTTCAGTCCATGTGAGGCCATGGTCTATGGATCCCAGGCATGGTGGTGGGAGGCAGGGAGAGGGTGCAAGCTAGGCTTCACTCTCATATCACAGAGGATGGAAGCAAAGAGAGTGAAAGAGCAAGGAGAAAAGAGAACCATATATAATTCCCCAGGTCACACCCCAGGGACTCCTCCTTAACAACCAAGTCTTACTTCCAGCATTGCTACCTTGTTTCCATGAGGTATAGGTGGACATTCTAAATTCAAACTACTATGCTCCTACTTCTCACTTTCACCATTGTCCCAAATTGGCTCTTGGTCTGCCTATCTTTCTTACACTAACTGCCAGCACCATTTTCATCCTTTATAATTCTGACATCTTCATGTCTCCTTATTTAGTGAAATACAATCTTCCAAGTATGTCTTTTCCCCCTTTGCTCACAAAGATAAAATAGCATTGGCTTTTTGTTTCTATAGTTATTGTACTTCTTTTTCTTCACCTATAGTTTAAACTTATGCATTATGAAAAGATAAAAGCAAATGCAAACTAAATTTCAGGTTATTTAGTTAGAGCACACAATTTTTGGCACGTTGTAGTTAAAGTAGCCCGACAAAATGTCATACAAAATTTGACATTAAATGAGGACTTGCCAAACTCTTCCCAATTTCTTAGGAATTTCTCTTCAGTTAATTCATAATGTACTCATGTGCTTTACATACTGAATAATGAATCCAGGTTTCAGTAGGGAAATTCTTGGCAATCCTTTCATTCTGTCTTTGCTTGTTCTGAAAATAATCAAAGTAATTTGTTATCTCCCTCATTCTTCCTCTGCTTTTCCCCTCTATTGTTCCCCTACCTCCTCATCCCCTCTAATGCTTTAAGTGAAAGTTTAAGGCATCAAGAAATGGGCCTTATTCAGAAAGATATTTATTTTCCTGTTGTGCTGTTTAAGGTACTCTTCTCAAATCTCTACATAGAGTGATAAATCACTGCTTAGTGCATCCAAACGCAGTCCATTAATTGAATTTTTTTTCTCTCCTTTGGAGATACTTTCACTAGTATCATTTGTCCTTCTGTTCCACATAACTTTTGTTCCCTAGATCCCTCTAGTCCACTTATCTATATTTATCTTAATTAAAAAATTCTATTTTGTAACTCAATGTATAAATTATGAAAGCATAAATACATACATACACATATCTATATACATCTATGCACACATTCATATATAGACATATGTACATATACATTCATAAAAATAGATTATATGTTATATATAATATATAATCACTCCATATCTATGAGTATTTTTCTCCAGCATCATAAGTAGAATTTGCACAATATTGCTTCTTTCATCTGTGTGATGGATTTTTTTTTTCCAATTGCTTCTACAGAAGATTTTTAATCATTCCCTATCCTGCTGTGTTTCCTGGAATCTGATCCACATAGAATTCTTCCACTGGGCTTTTTGCCCTCTGGCTTCCAGTTGAGTTTTGCCAATTGTAGAGCCCAGCAGTAGATGAAAATAAAATTGTAGAGTGAGATCTGATCTCTGTCTTTCTATTAGGTCTCATTATTGATTGAGTCCCTCAACCAACAGCCAGAGATCACATTGCCTGGTCTTCTTTGTGCACTGCAGCCACTTACTGGATTCCAAGGAGTGCTCCTTTTCTTTATCTATTCAAGTCTAGGAGTAGTAATAGTTCTCTATTTATACTAGACTGGAGGTAATTCTTCATTCCTTTTTGATTCATCTTAAGCTGCCTGTCATAGATTGAGTGTGGTGTGTCCCTCAAAGATTTGTGTGTTGGATGCTTGTTTCCCAGTGTGGCAATACAACAAGTGATGGGATCTTTAAGAAGTGGAGAAGCCGGGCGTGGTGGCGCACGCTTGTAATCCCAGCATTTGGGAGGCTGAGACCGGAGGATCCGGGTTCGCGGCCAGCCTCAGCTACCTAGTGAGGCACTCCGCAACTTAGTGAGACCTGGTTTCGAAATAAAGAGTAAAAAAAATAGGGCTGGGGGTGTAGCTCGAAGGTAGAATGCCTCTGAGTTCAATCCCCAGTACCGCAAAAAAAAAAAAAAAAAAAGAAGTGGAGCCTAGAGTGAGGCTCTAAAGTCATTGGGGGCATGTCTTCACAAAGGATTGTGGGACCCTAGTTGCTCTCTGACTTCCTGCTTTGTAAGATCTTTTCCTCCTGTAGACACTCCTGCTATTTAATATGGTGTCTTCACCAGAGCTGAGTTGATGACTCTGTCATGTCCTTTTGCTTTCAGAAATGTGAGTTGAATAACCCTCTTTTTTTTACAAAGTTATCTGCCTCAAGCATTTTGTTATAATAATGAAAACTGTACTTATACACTGCCTATGGCAGTTTAATTATTCTTTTATTAATATTTACTCCAAAAAAATTCTGTGGTTTGTTTCTTGCTGGTTAATGGACTGATGTAACAAGTGATACCAGGAGCCTCCTTAGAAGAGCACAATTAAACTCTGAAAATATCTGCCTTCTTTGGGGAAAATTTTAATATTAATCATCGGTGGCATTAAATAGCACCATAATTACCAGGTATCTTTACTGGTAGCATGAAATAAATGACAGGTGGAGAAAAAGATACTGGCAGATCCACTGGGGTTGTACCACTTACTGCTATTATAATAGCAATAATTATAAAGTTTGTGGATCATCTAGTAACTTCTGATGGAACTAGAGCCATGTTGTTAAAAAGAGGAAGAGAAAAAGTGAGCAATGAAAAGAGGGATAAACTAATCCTTTAATTCAGGTGAAAAATTCAATAGAGGTTTTAAAGAATTCACTCACCTCCTATAAGAAGATATTATTAAGCATAGCCCAGGAACAAAAGAAAACATTTAGTGTTGTAAGATATTAGACACATTTAGTAATCTAGTCATTTAGTCAGTGAAGTTCCTTTCACTGACTTGTTTAGAAGATACAAGGAGTAAAAAAATCTTCCCTTCACCAGCACTGTGTTCCTCACCATTTCTGTCCCAGGCCTCAGGAGGTGGTGGACCAAAACTGGTCCATCCTCCATAAGTCTCTGGGTCATGGACTGGGCTACATCACACACTTCTTTTATTGAACATATCTAGTTAAAGTCCATTTATTAATTGCACCATCATACATCATGAAATCATCATGCAAATTAGAAACAAATGCCATTTGAGCATTTACTCTGTGTCAGGTTGTCCTTACAAAAAATTCATCTGAAAGGTATTATAAAACATATACCTATGTGGGATGTGCCAAAGACACTTAAAAATTTTGACAAGGCAAAATATTATATTAAGAAGTTAGATTTATTTTAATAATGTTGTATACTAAGTATGAATAACTATATTATGTTCCTTATATGTGGATACTGGGAAAGCCTGCCAAACATTGACCTTTATTTCTACCAGTTTTTCTAATCACATACTTATTTTTGTTTTCTCCTAAAGGGCCATTACTTGAAAACCATAGCATGTACAATACTCTATGTTCTGCCTTTTTAAAATTTTCAGTTTCACTTTTTGTCTGGAAAAACCTGTAAAGTTCCTTTTGCTTTACTAAAATTGAATTATCACTTCTAAAATATCATTTCCAGCATTTGAAAAATCACTTTTCATATCTACTGTTTCCAACAAAATTTGGATATACAGGCATTTCAAATTTTTAATATTGCACTTTGTAATTATTAGCTACAATTCCAATTTGTTCAATTCAAAGTTTATGATGAGGAGAACACTTTGGATATGTTAGACACCTTATATATGCCATGTCATTAGTCCCCTAAACCATGACATATTATCATTACAAACCCTATTTAATAGATGAAAAAGTGAAGATCTTTAAAATTAATTGCCCAAGGTACCTAGATTATAAGTAATTAAACCAGGGTTCATAATCTAGTCAGTGTGGTTCATCCCAATATTTTGCTTGCTTCAACTCATATGATTACACTGACTAACTGACTTAGGCCAGTTTCCAATACTATAACAAAATGCCTGACACTGACTATTTTATAAAGAAAAGAGGTTTAGTCAGCTCATAGTTTTGGAGGTTTAATAAAATTGTATTGGCATCAGCCATCTCTGCTGGGGAACTAATTGCAGATGGCACTGTGAAAGGAGCACAAATAGGAGCAAGAGATCATATGGCCACATAAGAAATGAGAGACAGACTAGGGTCCCATAAGAATTATCTTAATTCCTTCTAAAGCCATGCTCCCAAGGGATTCTCACTAGGTCCCACCACCTCTCACATAGTCAAACTCAGGACCAAGCCTCCGAAATAAGCTATCGAGGACAAATCATATCCAAAATCATAGCACTAACTACCTCAAAAACAAGTAATTTCACTCAGCTTTGTCCTGGTTAGACACAGAATGCTCCCTGAAGTACTCATGTATTCATGTTCAGAGTTGATGTAATGAGCCATGGGGTTATAATACCATCAGCAGGTAAGTCCACTGCAGTGTGTTTACCAAGCCTAGGTGGTAACCTCAGCTGGTGGAGTGGGGCTGAAAAAGGTGGGTCCCCAGGGGTGTGGCCTTAAAGATAGTGCTTGTGTCTTTGACTCTCATTCCTTGCTGCCTCCCCATGCTTCTGGCCCCCAGGATGTGAGGAGCAGAGCCTGTGTCCACTTCCTCACTCTGCTTTTTCCTGCCACCATGTCTTGATTCAGACCCTGGCTTCACATTGACTGAACCCAGAATCTTCAAAACACTGAACAAATACATCTTTCTTCCTCTAAGTTGTATGGCTGGGACTTTTGGATTATATCAGTGAGAAGTTGACAAAGACAAGCTTATACAGCACCAACTACATAGTAATAAATACACTCAAAAGCAAGTAATTTCATTTAGTTTATATAACTTTAGAGAAAAGTGATAATATCCATTAGTTCCTTTGAAATATTGAAAATTAAAATTATTGACTTTAGAGGAATTTAAAAGAGTCAGGAAACCTAGAGTTGGAAATACAATACTGGATTTACCTTTCATAAAATGATGTGTTTGATAGCAAAAAAGAAAGTTTAAATTTTATTTTCATTAAAAGAAAAAAATTAATAAGCCTGGCTTTACTTTGGCTCTCGCAGCCATATTAGTGTTAATTTCATTTTATGACATGTACAATTCTTACCTGTTCTCTGCCCTTCTTTATAATATTTTTTTTTCTATTTCTTCTCAGGAAGCATGATTGATTTCATTTAAAAAATTGATTATATAAAAATAAATGTTTCGGATATATTCTGCTTAGAAATGCAAATTGGTTTTTGTCCAAAGAATTTAAGAAGCCAAGTTTCAAAGTCTCCTTTTAGGCTGATATGAAGCCTGAAGAGTAAAATTATAGAGTAGACTTTCTCCTATAAATGCAGTCATCAAAGTGTCCCTGATGCTGTTTGGTTCTTGTGTTATTACATTTCATAACAGACTTTGAATGAAAAAGGATGAAAGTGTGAATCATTAAAGCAGATGCCGCATGCAGAGTAGGTCTTTAAAGATCGTTATCTACTGATGAAAGACATCTGTGTCATTATATGCCTGCACAGTGAAAAAGGATTAAAATTTAGAATCTATAAAAATGTAACATTAAATAATCCAGAAACCAACTTTAACAGGAAATAGTGAGCTACTTATATCAACTAAATAAATGAACTGAAAATAGTAAGAATTTGTTTGCTGGTGTTAAATGCCAGAAACTGGGATGTAATCAAATGTTTCAATTATTCTATCTTCATCCATTCATTTATTCACTTGTTCATTCAGTTAACCTTTATTGAATAAATACAGAGAAAAAGACAATGATGTTAACCAAATATTCAATTACTATCTTTACAGTCCCCACTGTCCCTTGCATAAAGAAGAATCATGTGAGTAATTTTGACAAATTAAATGTGAGATAAAGTTACATATATTAATTGTAAGTTAAGGCAACAAAAGATGCTGGGTAATTCTCAGTTTCTCATTTCCCCTCCTATATTAATCAGGAAGAT
>PVLC010017741.1:0-33100 GCA_004027655.1 Graphiurus murinus
CCAGGGCAGAGTGGTGCTGCCCGGCCCTTCCACTCTCTTCGCCACACTCTGGAGACACAACCCAAGACGTTTAAAAGGCTGCGCTCTTATTTTCTGTCACTCTTTATACACAATCTCAATCTTATCACACAAACAACACTTATCATGCAAGTTAAACAGATTTAATTTTAAGCAAAATTGAGTGTCACCACATGTGCTTCTGCCAGATCTATATAATTCTTTTGAGGTTTTTGGAAACATGAACCAAGCCATTTACGCTTCATAGAAACAGATTATATCATTTGAAATCCTCAATAAAAATGCAGTCTCATATTCTACAGATGGGTGTCATTTAATTATAATATATATTTAAAATGCAAAGGGCTACATTAATTCCACACTGTGGTTGAGATTTTAATTGCACTCAAGTTAGGAAATTCTGAGTTAATGTTCCCCTGGCATCTCTCATTCAGCCTTTTAGAACAGATGTATTGTGATCTGAAGAGGATTTCAATATGTTCCCACATGCTGCACATGTAGGGATGCCGTTGAGATACCACGGTGGCAGGCACTAGAAAAACAGGGAGTCGATCCCAAGGGAAGGGCACACAGCAGCCCATGTGGCCACTTCTGTGCCTCTTCCGTGTGACCAGATGACTCCACTCACCCCCCACACACACACACTGCAGATGTGCCTCTCCCACATCAAGTATCACTGAAAAGTTGTGGGGCTTCTATTTTGTGTGGGGGAGACAGGAGGAATCCATATTTCAAGTGCCCAGAACTTTGAACAGCTCCTGAATTTTTAAAAAGATAAATGCTTTTAGTATATCTTAGAGTACAGTTAAGTGTTTAATAAATACTAGTTGACCAGCAACAAAACTAGAAGCCTCCCTTACGTACTGTTGGGATAAAAACTAGAAAATATATTCCATGGTGGAACTCAGGACTTTGATTTTTGTTTGTTTGTTTGTTTGTTTGTTTGTTTTTAGCAAGGCCACTGTTTTATTCTCATTGAGGTTCTAATTTCTTAATCAGAGACTAAAAATTAAAGCCCTTTCTTTTTGTATAATTTTTAGTGGTGCATTATAATTATACACAGTAGTGAGATTCGTTGTGATATGTTTGTAAATGTACACGTTCCTCATCCATCCTCTTTCCTTTCCCCTTTATCCCCCAGCCTCCTTCCACGACTCTATTGGTCTCTCTCCTAACTTTCATAAGATCCCCCTTTCTTTCCTTCTCTCTTACTTCCACATATGAAATAAAACTGTGACCTTCGATTTTCCAAATCTGACCGATCTCACCTCACATTATATTTTTCTGTGAATGACCTAATTTTGCTCATCTTTATGGCTGAGTAAAACTCCATTGTGTATAAATACCGCTTTTTCTTTATCTATTCATCTGTGGGCAGACACGTAGGTTGGGAACACAGGAATCTCAGCCCGGAGTGTTTCTCACAAGTAAGGCCAGGAGTGAAAGGAAGGTGACAGAGTTCCAGATATTATGAGAACCCAAGCTCGTCGGATAGCTGCAGGGTCAAGCATTTGGGGAAAAGGCTGATTTTATGCTTAATTTAATGGAGAGTAATCCATGGTATTAAAGTGTCAGAAAGGAAAGAGAACTCCTGTGAAAGGAAAGAGGAAGATAAAAGTGGTATGGTTCTCTCCTTCATCCTGTGACCTCGTGCATTCAGCCTGCACGGTGCCCAGGTCAGCGTTGGGCATGGGGGAGTCCTGCGTCAACAGTCAACTCTGCTTTGGGGCTCGCAGCCTGGTGGAGCCATTATCTACATAAGACATGAGTTAAATCAATGCGGAGATGCTTGTTTTATTTTTTAACACAGTTACCTAGGAAATATTAAGAATTGGAGAGAGAAGAAGAGAGGGGTGGTTCATCTTGAAAGCATGAATGTTAGGAATGCTAAATGTAGAAATAGGAACTTGTCGTATATTTTATAAGAATGTTTTTATTATGTATGCATGTCCCTGTGAAATCTTTTTAATTAAAATCTGCAAGACTAATAAGAGATAATATAGGAGAAAGAACTTCAAGTTCTTAGGAAAATAGGCAGTGTATAAATTTTTGGGGGAAAAATAAATCCCAAACCCTCTTAGAAAAATCAGCAAAAGAACTAGTCACAGAACTCAGACTCCTCATATAGTTCTTTATGTCAGAATCAGAACTTTTTAAATTAAAAATGAAAGCCAGCTAAGTTGAAGAACCAACCATATTTTCTCAAGGAGGTTAAAACTAGTTTTCTCTGTCTGGGGTTCCCTGGCTCAAAATCTTCAGTCACAAAATCAGCAACCATCCCCAGGAGACTCTGCATCTTTAAGAAATGTATTCCAAGCCTGTTGTGGTGACACATGTTATGATCCCAGTACTTGGGAGGCTGAGATAGGAGGATTGCAGGTTCGAGGACAACCTCAACAGTGTAGAAGGACTCTCAGCAAAACCTAGCAGGACCCTATTTGAAAATAAAAATAAATAGCTGGGCTTGGTGACAAACCTTTGTAATCCCAGCACTTGGGAGGTTGAGACAGGAGGATTACAGGTTCTCAGCCAGCCTCAGCTACTTATTAAGAGCCTTTTTTGAAAAAAAAAAAAAAAAAGAATAAAAAATAGAGCTGGGGGTATAGCTCAGAGGTAGAATGCCCCTTGGTTTAATCCCCAGTACCACAAATAAATAAATAAATAAAAAGGACTAGGAGGTAACTTGGAGGTAGAATGTCCCTAGGTTTCAATCCCAGTAACACACACACACACATACACACACACACACACACACACACACACACACACACACACGTACACACTTCCAGACGAAGAACCCACATACAGAGAAGCTGAGAAAAATACCTTAACTGTAACCCTACAGTCTTTGTAAGATAGAGAGAACCTAACCCCAGAGTAATGAAATACCATCATGTGCATCAGAGGCCCAGATGTGACTAATTCTATAGGATTCCTCTAGCCTTTAAAGGCCCTTGACAGATAGAGAAAAGCCTACTCATCTAGGTTAATGTGTAAGACTCAAAAACGAAGAGATTGATTTCTATTTTTTGCTATGGAAGACTAATAGGTTTCAGAGTTGTTGGGTTAAAAAGAAAAAAAAAAAAACTCAGCTTATATCTGGGTCCTTATATAAGATGGATGGATGGAAATACAGATTTTTATGAAGGGTTTCTTCCCCTCTCTTTTCTTGGATTTTTATAAAACAAATTAGACAGATAGGCAGCTTATCAGATAATTTATAAAGAGGCAAGTTTTCTTAAGGCAGGATGTTCGCAGAAACTAATGGAAAGCACGCCTCTTTTAAAGCAGTGATTGCCTCCTTAAAAGTGCTAATTTCTCTGCGAAATTTATGCCTTCTTGCAGTCAGCGAGGAGTACCTCAGGCAGTTGGAAGGAGACAATTCATTAGTGGTTAGTGTACACACTCCATGAAGGACATTAATTCACAAAATGAAAAACTAATCGAGTGTTTAGCTGGCTCTTTATCACCGGTGGCAGTCTGCACTGTCTCCTTCCTTGGTGTTTGCTGAGCGAATGGGACCGCGGTCAGGCCTGCTTGTCACAGCTCATCTCCAACGAGTCTGCACTACTTTCTGAGCATCACTGGGCACCTCTGCTCTCTTCCTTGAAACCAGAAATCCAGGGCTCTCAAGAAAATTGTGAAGTTATTGTGTTCCTTTTTAAGTTTTCTCTTCTTCTTGTACTTACAAAAGTTTCTGGTCTAATGTCTTGTTTTGTTTCGTTTTTTCTCTTGGATGCATTTTGAGTTGTCTTTTGTGCCCTTCTCTTTGACTTCCTGATGTGCGCCTAGCAAAACCTTCCTGGCCCTCCACATTTGTGAACTGCACTGTAGTCACCCAGTGGCTAATCCCCACTGCCACCTTCTGAACCAATCAGAAAGTTAACATCTGGACTTCGGTTTACACAAGAGAAAACCAAGGCAGGCAGTGTTAGGCAATGATAGGGCTGGGATACTGATCTGAGGGAAACATCATTTGCCTGCTTCTCTTTCTCCTTTGTATATTCTATACTTTCTATTTTCTCAATAGCCCTCATTTTAGGCAATTATAATTATGACTTCCACTTCTTGAGATGTCAGAAAGATTTTTAGCAATCCTTCATTGGAAGTACAAAACTAAGGTGCATTTTCTTCTAAAAATCCGTGTTGATAATTCTCAGACTCATCACAGATGAGTGTGTGTAGGTGTGTGACTGTACTGGAAAGCACATGAAACGGATAGGTCACCCATGGGTGAAGTGGGTGTGTACTGTCAGCAGAAAGTGAAACCACTCTACTTCTCTTTGTTTCTGTTTTACTTAGAAAGGGAGCAGTTCTCCAAATAAAAGGACAGGGCAAATCCGGCTGGGGAAAGTATCAGATGGCATCTGGCTTCTTTTTTTTTTTTTTTTTTTTTTTTTGTGGTACTGGGGATTGAACTCAGAGGCATTCTACCTCTGAGCTATACCCCCAGCCCTATTTTTTTTATTCTTTATTTTGAAACCGAGTCTCACTAAGTTGCGGAGTGCCTCACTAGGTAGCTGAGGCTGGCCGCGAACCTGGATCCTCCGGTCTCAGCCTCCTGAATCCTGGGATTACAAGCGTGCGCCACCACGCCCGGCTGGCATCTGGCTTCTTAAAGTTCTTTTTTACTCAGATGGATCAAGTCTGAAAGCGTTAAGAAAATTTGCTAAAGTTAAAAAATGGTAGGTTATGTAAAAGGTGACAGAACACTGGATTATAACAAATATTTCTGATGTCTAAAAAGTAGAAAAAAAATCTAGAGACTATAGATGGTATAGACTAAAGTTAGACAATGATCCCTCAAACCACTGTGATTGTTAGGACACAGAAAAGAATGTGATAAGTGCCAGGAACCAATACGTGTTCACCAGAGAAAAAGAAAAGTGCCAGAGGTGTCCAAGAATGTTTGAAAGAAAGAGGATGAGACTTAGACGGAGGGAACAGGGACACCATGCTTATGTCCTTATAATTAATGCTTGGATACCAAGTCTTGCCACAACCATGTTTAATATCCAAATAGATGCAAATATTTTTTTCAACTTAGCTCTTGTATCCTATCAAGCCAAAGTTTACCAATATCAGTTCATTGTTTCTCTGAAAATCAAATCCTATTAGTCAATCCATCAGAGGAAGATGCAAAAACCCAAGAGTACAGGTTGATCATCCCTACTGCAGCAATTCAAAATCTGAAGTGATAACGTGATATTTGAGTAGTTTCAGATTTTGGAGAACTTTAGATTTGAGATCTTCGGAAGGAGGGTACCCAACCAGGAAAGTATACATGAATATTCTAGAATGCATAATAATCTGAAATCTGAGGCACTTCTCATCCCATGCCTTTTGGATGAAGGACGTTCTTTAAATTTGGAGCTGTACTATAATACAATGTTCAACTTTTATCCCTACTTTGGTAGGCAGTTGGAGAATAGAGTGTAGTAGAAATCTGCTTGTTTGTGAACAAATCCTTTCTTCTCAAGAGCAGTAGTTCTTTTGAAAGAAGCTATAGAGCCTTTCTTTCAGCAGAATTTTACTGTCAAAGTTTAACTGGGCAACAAGTAAAACTGGAGCCTCCCTGATTAACCTGGAGGAAAAGCAATACAGAGAGAACAGAGTCGGAAAGGTCAGGAACCCTGCAGAGTACCTTCTGAAAACCCTTGCCTTGGGCTTGCATTATTCCATGAATAGGTAGCCCAGGAATTTCTCGGTGATCCTTCATTCTGGTCCAGATGTTTTCTAAGACTCAAGGGGCCACAGTACAAAAATATTTCCTGAGGAGAAGGTTGTATTTATTCATCAAGGCTCAATCAAGAACACAGACACCCGTTTAGATATTTCAAGGAAGAGGGAACTTAATACAGGGAATTAAATGTTTTAAAAATTGCTGAAAGGGCTTAGGAAACAGTTGGAGGGAAGCAAAGCAAGGAAAGTGGCTTCTGGAAAATCAGGAAGTGCAGCCCTGGGGCTTCGCCTACCTGCAGAGTAGAAGCAGCTGTTTGCAGGAGCTCTCCTGGAAGCTGCTGCAACCTCTCATTTGCCAGCTGTCTGAGCATCTTTCTACCACTACAAGAGGAAAATGATGCCTTCCCTTTGTTTTGTCTTATGCGTCTTTGGGGAGAACTGCTCAGTGGCAGAATCTCAACCTCAAGCCCTGCTGGCAAGAGGTTGGAAAATGTTCTTATGCTTCTAAGAATGTGTCTGGGGAGGAAGCCATGTTGACAACAGAAAGGACGTGGAGATATTTCCTGCTTCACTTTCTACAGTAAATGTAGTCTAGGGTAATAGGAAGGGAAACATAGTTCTAAGAAAGCAAATAAAATAACAAGACTCCTATGGTAGTAAATATAAAAAGCATATTTCCCAAATAATCCTGATTCAGCTGTTTTAAGCCTCATTAGAAGACCTGATTTGTCAGTGTCTTTATGTGCATATTAAAATAATTTATAACCCAATTTTTGTCCCTTCACATGAAAATAACCCAGTTTCTATCATTTCAGGTGCAAATTGCATAGGTGTCAGTAAAGGCTATTTAGATTCATAATCATTACCCCCTCCGTGTACCACAAGGACTCACGCCCATGTGATTCCTTCTCCTCTCTCCTCAGTGGGCCTTTGGAAGAAGGGAAGTAAACTGGCCACAGAGTAAATGCTGATTCAACATGTAGATATAAGCATGACCTTTGAGGTCCCGTTTGAGGAAGACAGACCTATTCTCTCAAACATGTGAACAATTTTAAAGCTTTATTAAATGTTCTTTTGAATCTCTAAGATAATTTCCAAGTTCAGTGTGCTAAAGAAGTGAGATCCACAGACATTCTTTCCATGGAAAAGGGAAGTCCCACTCCAGTGATCTTGAGGATCATTCTTCCTCAGAATAATACAAGCAACACTCCTTTTATCCCTCCCGAGCTGCCTCCTGTGTCATTCCTTCCTTTCCCCCAAACTGCCACTTACCTGGCATCACGTGAACCGCCACCTCCGCTACTGAGTTGGCCACTCTTGAGAAAGTCACTCTCCTTTTCATGGATGAAAAGATCAATTTTAAACTTCCTAGCCTCAGTACCTTTTTTTCTCTTCCATGTCTGTTTATTTTAACATTGCTGGAATTCTGTTCTTATGCTTTTGTAATTTTTTATTTTAAGTTCAAAATGTCATAGTTTCACACAGTGTAAGTGTCTTGATTATATCTATGACCATGAGCTCTGTGAAAACTAAGCCCACAGCCTAGGATTTTTTACAAGGATTTTTGGTGAGGTGGGGGTAAGTCCAGGAATCTTACTCCTCCAAGGTTCCCATTAGGAATTTCAACAATGCTAACTTGGATTTGCTGAGTACTTATTATGGGCATAGCATTGTTCTAAATGCTATTTTTAGTCTCATGGAATCCTTACCATGACTCCCTGAGGCTAAAAATGTTGCCACTCTGATTCATAAGCCTAATGATTTGCCCAAAGTTATTTAGTGAGTTAAGTAGTTGAATCGGAACTTAACCCCTGCTTTCTGGGCCATTCCAAAAGAAATGGCCCAAACTCCCTCCGCACTCCCAAATGTTGTACGTAGGAAAATTTGGTTCATAGTTAATATGAGAATACTCGTATCCTTTTACTTAGAGAAAGTTATTTGGATTTTGAGGCAATATCCTTGAATTATATAATCAACTGATAAGCGATTGCTTTTCAATCATGGATAGAAACGTAGATCAGTAATATTTTGGTTTTTAGGGAAGTTGATTCTGGAAGCATCAATACGAACTGTTAATTTATTCTAGGGAATATATGACAAAACTGGAATGAATGTGTGAGCAGTAATCATGTGTTACTAATGTATAAAGACAGAAATATGGCCATATATTATTAAGTTTCACGAGGCATTAGTCAGTATGTGTATATGGCACCAGCACATCAGTGTAGCCTGTGCAGGGAATATCTGACACGAGAGATCAGAGGGGCAGTGTTTAACTGTTGCCTTTACCACATACTAGAGAAGTGGCCACACGTGTCCTCACTGAGGAGAAATGGCCTTAGCAAGATTTATACCTGCAAATTCTGTGCTATGGGTCAGCAAGTTAGGGGTGTGTGTGTGTGTGTGTGTGTGTGTGTGTGTGTGTTACTGGGGACTGAACCCAGGGGCATTCTACCTCCAAGCTACACCCCCAACCTAATTTTATTTTTTTATTTCAAAACAGGGTCTCCCTAGGTTGTCAAGGCTGGCCTTGAACCTGAAATCCTCCTGTCTCAGCCTCCCAAGTACTGAGATTACAGACCTACATCACCATACTCAGCTTTCTCTCTTTATTTCTTTACTTAAACATGCTTCAAAGGAGGCCCTGCCAACTACACACTAGTCACAGTGATCATGTGCCTGGTGGCAGGAGCAGCTCAGTGTTCCAGATAATCAGTTGTCCGCACATTATGGCTTCGAGGATTCTGCTTGTTTTCCTCTGCAGTCAGAGTCTCTCTTAGGTTTTTCCATCCAATATATATAGCTTGTCTAATTGTTCCAAAGCCTATCTAAAACTATAGGTGGAGAAAAATAATACTTGATTTTTGTTGTTTATTCATTCAACACATCTTTATTAAATGAATAGTAGGAGGAGAAGGAGGAATAGTAATTTCCTTAGAGTAAGCACTTCTATGTCAAAGTCTCTTCCAATTCTTTATGTATCTTTTCATCTAAGTATCAGAATCCTGTGAGGCAGGTAGGGTCATCCTTCTTTTACATATGGAGCATTTCTTATGGAGAAGTTCATGCAAATAGTCTATGAGAACATCAGAATTTGAACTTTGGTCTGTCTTCCCCCAAAGAGCATCTTCCCATTCATTTTACTTGATATGTTTTGGTTCCCAAACCACATACTACATCGGGGATACAGAGATAAAAGTGAGGTTATACCTCTGTCAGTCAAGGAGGAAATGATTATTTCTCAATTTAGGCCCCAACTTATGAGTGATGCCATTGCCTAAAAAGGGATTCATGAGAAGGGCAACTGGACAACAGGTAAATGAAAGACCCTCAATTTACTCCTTTAGTTCTCTCCCCATTTGAGGCACTTGCTTACTGTGTCTTATTAGGAGACATGCTTTATTGCTATTTGGTTCAGTTTTACCATTGGGAAATAAACTTAATGTTTCTAATTTGCCCAGTGAGTAAGCTCTCTTCAAAGGCTCTTTGGAAAATTTACAAATGCCAAAACTAGCTAGAAGGATCCTTTTGGAACACAAAGACAAATATTAAATCTCCACCATGTAATATTCTGGCCTCAAAATTTCCCTTAAAACTGAAATCCATTTCACTTATTCACCTAAAATATCTGATCAAGTATTTGTTAACGCCGTAAGATCCTCTATGGTGTGGCTTTTACAGAGCTGCAAAAGGCTCACGAACTCCATGGAATTCTAATGCAGCTCCACAAGAATGCTTTCAGCAAAAGGACAAGTTGTTTATTAGCCTTTACCCCCATTTCTCTTTCATATCTGCCATGAGCTAAATTGGCCACACCACATGCCTTTTTAGTAGATGATGAGGTTTTTGCCCAGCCCCCAGGGAGGATTACTTAGAATAAAGAAAAAAAAATCAATCTTAATGTTTCTCCCCAGGACTGAGGGAGACTGGGGTCTGCACTATCCATCACAGGTGCAGAAATCCTGTGTGTGTGCCAGTTTGCACACTATGTAGATAGGACCCTGAAGCTAGTGCTGGAGGACTCACTAGTTGATGAGTAGCTGCGTGAGGCTGTCTCTCTGCAGAGCTGTGCAGTGTGGAGTGTGTGCCTCTGGCTCTGATTGGCCTCTTATCCCGTGGTCGCCTAAGGGAACAACTGTCCGTTTTTTAACATGACTCTTATTTCTGTTTTGCTCTTCAGAATGGGTCTTAAAAGCACCTCCTTTATTCCTTCTGTGTGGCCTGATATTTGGGATAATTCTGCAGTTGCAGATGCTCAACCCTTTCTGGAACTTCAGCTTCCTACCCTGAAACAAAAAAAATATATATATACTAGGCAAATGAATTATTTGTGTGACCTCGGGTTAAAAGGATTATGGAGATAAAATTTTGAAAATGGATATGAAGTTCTTTGACTTGCCCTTAACTTGAAGATTAAATTCAGCAAGCTTTCTTGGAGATCTGCTGAGTGTAGGCAGAAGCTGGGGCGATGAGAGATGCAAGAAGAACAAATGATCGTGTGTGTTGTCATGGATCTCAGAGTCTAGTAGGGATGCTGTGGGTGACTGAGTGTGAGATGAAAGGCAGCAAGTCCGTAGGAGAGAGGCAAGCATCGCTGGAGTTCCAGAGGCGGCCCTGGGCTCAGCGGCCGGCACAGGACCAGGTGCCGCGCTCCGCCACTCACCCACACATCAAGTTTCTGAATTGCGCATATGAGGAAAAGGAGGTCTAGAATTATTAAGAAATTAGTTCCAGAAGCAATAAGAAGTGGAAGAATGAATTATATTCCTCTGGGAAGCAGCAGGAAAAAAGTATGGTATCATACAGATGAGAATTTCTCTGAAGCAGCATCCTTAAAATTAAGTGCAAGTTTTTTATAAGAGTTTGGTCTTTGGAGAGGAAAGGGGAGGCAGGGATGATAGGAATATATTCTCAAATGAGTGTTATTAAATATCTGAGACATTAAGCTGGACAGTGAGTGGAATGGGCATATTCTTTCTTCCCCAGATTACTGTCTGTAGCTAGGGTAATATATGACATTTCAGAGGAGGCATTCTGTCTTATAACCAATAGGAGAAGAGTTGTAATACATGATCACTTAAATAAAAATAGTACCACACAAAAGTAAGGTTTCTGCCTCTTATACCCACATATGAAGTGTTTCTTTCATATTCAGAGAGCACCTGTTTTTAACGTAAATATATATCAATTAAAAGACTAGACTAGAAAAGCAAATATAAACAATACACTTGCTGGGCATGTTGGTGCACACCTTTAATCCCAGTACTTGGGAGGCTGAGACAGGAGGATCTCATATTCAAGGATAGCTTCAGCAACCTAGTAAGACTCTGTTTCAAAATAAAAATAAAAAGGACTGGAGGTATAGCTTGGAGGTAGAACATCCTGGGTTCAATTTCCAGTAACTAACACACACACACACACACACACACACACACACACACACACCTTTTCTTCACCCTCCAGTTCCCACACCCTTATCTCTTTTTTGCTTCCTCCTAGTGAATTTCTTCTACTTTTCTCTTCCCCAGCTGTTAAAAAGCTGCTTCCATTTACCCTGTTTCCCCTGTAAAAGTGGAAAAAAGAGAACTTCCGTTCAGAGGCAGCAGGAAAAGGCTGGCAGTTCTTGCTATACAAGTATTTACATACAGAAGAATTCATTGGTCAGGAATTGTGTCTCATAGAGTAGGCCATATATCTAGAAATAGCTATACATTTATATGTGTGTACAGGGTCTAATCTGAACAAATTGTAAAATGTTCCCATCTTTTGAAATCAGAATTCTGTTGGTTAAAGAACAACGCGTGTTGGTTTTCAAAAGCAATTGACTTTGCTAGTTCAAACCTAGTTGATAGTTATTATTTGGAAACGGAAGACCATGGCTTCTGAAATAGCAAAATAAAGAGAACTTTGCAAAAGTATTTCTGAGAGTCCATTCTTGTATAGAAACAACAACAAAACTCAGTTATAGATGGTTTGGAAGGTAGGAAAGAACAACTAAATAAATGAATTGGTAATAGCAACAGAAGCCAAGATCTGTTTGAAAAAGGAGCTGAGGTATTAGGAAAAAAAAGGTATAAAAAATGTGTCCTAGGAAAGAGTAATCCAATGAGTTAGCCTGGTGTTTTGGCACATGCCTCTAATCCCAGTACTTGACAGGCTGAAACAGAAGTATCACAGGTTTGAGGATAACCTCAGCAAGTAGCAAGACTCTTAGCAAACTAGCCAGACCATTTCAAAGTAAAAAATAAATAGGGCTGGGTGTGTAGCTCAGAGGTAGAATGCTTCTGAGTTCAATCCCCAGTACTCTCCCCCATACACACACACAAAAGAGAGTTAATATGAAATTTTAGTTTAGAGTAATTAAAGAAAAGACATCTCTACCCAAGTAAAATTCAAATTAGATGTTAATAAGACATTAGATATATTATAAAGGTAACTTATTTATTCTAGAAGCCAGTAGGCTTCATAAATAGATAAACAATGTATTTAAAAAGTGCCTACAGTGTACAAAGTACTAGAGTGGGGGAAGATTGGCCCCTGTAGGTTTGCAAATAATTCAAGGGAATGAATAAAAAGTAGAGTACAAAGAAATTAGGAAGACTAAGGATAGAACTAGATGGCATTAAAGTTCCAGCTTGGAGCTGTGTTATTTTCATGTCTGACACTTTAAAACCTTACCCTAGTACTAAGCTTGCTAGTAGCATATCCCATAGGCATTTAGGGAGAGCAGAGAGGCTAGATAGAGGAGCTACTGTCATTGACCCCAGTCACTCTGTAAGCCCCATGAATTTTTAATACCAAAGACCTCATTAGCATTCCTGCCTTTTGAAAAAAAAAAGTATTTAGCCTGATAACAACTGAAGGATCTCAACATTATTTACAGGACCTAATCATACAGCTAGGAAGATGCTTTTGCCACAATTTTCTAAAAAGGAAAATGGGAACTTGGAAATTAAACAGTTTTATCCCAGGTTAGAGCAAAGATCATTATATCGGAGTCTGCCACCTCTGTACAAATAGGAAGAGGATTCAGAAATAATTATTGTACCCAAATTCAGTCTCCTAAAGTGTTTCCAGCGAGAGTCTTGTGGGATTATTCTTCAGTGTCTTTTTGTATTTTCTGAAGTTTGAATTCACAGAGTTAACCTTTCTTCTCCTGCCATGATAACTATCTTTGCCTTTTCAATTTATCACTTTCATGGCAGCTGATACCAGTCTAAGCTAATATTGTAACAATTTTAGATAATATTGCAGATGCACAAGGACATCCTCATATGAATCAATTAAAGAAGTCACAGTAAGTTGCCATTGAAACTGTAGCAGCTGCATCCTTGAAAACAGATGCTCTTCTGGGTCTGAATGAGTCCAATTTTGACTAATTTTAAGAGCTAAACAGATTTCAGCCTGGTTAATATTAGGATATGGAACCACTCGAGACAGCCTAATGTCCTCTACTGATTGCTTCTCCATGACAGTTAGAAAGTTGGCTTTCCTTGAGAGATGCTGGGTATTTGACACTCCAAGGATTTCATGTCAATAAAAAAGAGAGCCCCCACGCCTCTGCTGTGCAAGGAGCACTGAGTTCTCATAAAATTAAAGAGACTTCAAAAGGAAACACAATCTATAGGAAAAGTGCTTGGGCTGCAGGGATTACACAGTTGCATTCAACTGTATTTCTGTAGGATGCCTGAATAGCCAGGAAACCAGCTGTAATGAACTACTTCCCCATCTTCACTCTCTTTCTAGATTATACCCAGGAAACTGGGAGGAAGTTAGAGTTGTAAATGGCAAGTTGCTCCTTCATTTTTTCTAATCTTTATCAATGAGTTATTTGTGAATTCTTTTTTATTGTCATGTTATGGTGGTCAATTAAAATCCTTAATTCTGTTCAATAGAAACCATATGGATCAAGTTCCTGTAATGACTCCAGTTATTCTGCTGACTTTTAAAAATGGAATATAATTCCCTCTCCTGAAGGAATTAGTGATCTAGAAGGGAGACATAATGGTAAACAGATAATGTTAATGGAATATGATAACACTTAAGAAGGAGCCAGGCATGGTAGTGCACAGCTGTAATCTCAGTACTTAGGAGGCTAAGACAGGAAGATTGTAGGTTTCAAACCAGCCTTATAAAACTTAGTGAGACACTCAGACACTGAGCAAGACCCTGTTTTAAAATAAGAAATAAAATAGGGCTGGGATGTAGATCGGAGATAGAATGTCCCTGAGTTCAATCCCCAGTACCACAGAACAACAAAAAAAACACCTATAAGAGCTCTTGACCCTGCCCTAGAAAGCATGAATAGTTATGAATGGTAAGAACCAGAAAAGGTATAGAACCATGAAACAGCATAATATTATCAGGAAATATGCTTTAAAAGGGTCATTAGCGAAGGGGCCAGAGGTGAGGAAAGGATAAATTGGAGAGAAAGGAGAAAGTGGTAGGAGATGGGGAAAATATAGAATGTTGGACAGAAATAAAAAACCGTGAAAAGCCTGGCTAAGGAGCTTGGACTTGACCAGATATGTAATGGGAAGATTGACATGATTTATACAAGAAATTTTCTTGTAATATCTGTGTTTTGGATAATTTATCTAACTCATATTTAATTAGATGAAAGGGGTCAGGCAAGAGGCAAAGACACCAGTCAGGAGATTATTGTAGTAGTCCATGGGGGAGATAAGATCCAAACCAAGAAAGTGGCTATAGACGTAGAAAAGAGAAAATAAGTATTAAGAAAATATTTAGTAGCCAGGCATGGTGGTGCATGCTTGTAATCCCAGCATTTGGGAGGCTGAGACCGGAGGAGCCGGGTTCAAGGCCAGCCTCAGCGACCTAGTGAGGCACTCTGCAACTTAGTGAGACCCTGTTTCAAAATAAAGAATAAAAAATGGGGCTGGGGGTGTAGCTAGGAGGTAGAATGCCCCTGAGTTCAATCCCCAGTACCGCAAAAAAAAAGAAAATATTTAGTAAGGATCCAGATGTGGTAGCATGCACATGTATTTCCTGGACTTGGGAGGCTGAGGCAGGAGGAGCTCAGGTTTAAGGACAGCCTCAGCAATGTAGGAGAGTCTCAGCAACCTAGCAAGACATCGTTTCAAAACAAAAAATAAACCTAGCATGGTGACACATGCCTGTATTCCCAGTACTTGGGGGACTGAGACATGAGAATCACAGGCTTGAGGACAGCCTCAGCAATGTAACAAGATTCTCAGCAACCTAGTGAGACCCTATTTCAAAGAAAAAATAAAAAGGGCTGGCGATGTAGCTTGGAAGTAAAATAGCCCTGGATTCAATCTGCAGTACTGCGATAGATAGATAGATAGATAGATAGATAGATAGATAGATAGATAGATAGATAGATAGATAGATAGTAGATAGATAGATAGGCAGGCAGACAGACAGGCTGGGGGTGTAGCTAGAGGTAGAATACCCCTAGATTTAATCAAAGGAAGGAAGGAGGGAGAGAGGGACGGAAGGAAGGAAGGAAGGAAGGAAGGAAGGAAGGAAGGAAGGAAGGAAGGAAGGAAGGAAGGAAGGAAGGAAGGAAGGAAATATTTAGGAAGTAAAATTGGCAGAAATTAGTCTTTGTTGGAGAGGAGAGAGTCAAAGGTAGACTCAACATTTGCAGCTTAGGTTCACTAATCGATGCATCACTGATGGAGAGGGAATTCAGGATAAAGAGCAGATGCCAATGAAAGATAAATGTGCTGAGTTTTGAACATTGCATTTGAGATGCATAGGTAGAGATATCTTGCAAACAAAGGTTTAGGAATCATTTAATAGATTATAGTGATGCAAATGGACGAAATGCCCAGAACATGGTGACAAGAATGACAAGGACTTCTCAGGAACAACAGCATCTATGGGTGGGCTGAAGGAGGGGAGCGAGTAAAGGATATCAGAGGGGTCAAAGAACACCCAGAATATGATGCTGCCACAAGCCAAAAGAAATGTGGTCGCAAGAAATCAATGCCAGTGGTGTCACATACAGCAGAGAGCTTTTACAAGACTAGGCCTGGAAAGCACCCTGTGGATTTGGTAATACCGTATCATTGGCTGTCATCAGAATAGCTTTTTTTTTTTAATTTATTGATTGATTGAGGTACTGGGAATTGAACCGACAGGCATTCTACCTCCAAGCTACACCCCAGACCGATTTTATTTCTTATTTGGAAACAGGGTCTTGCTAGGTTGATGAGAGTCTCACTACTATCCCCCAGCTATCCCCAACCTGCAATCCTCCTATATCAGCCCCCCAAGTACTAAGATTACAAGTGTGTGCCACTACGCCCAGCTAGAATAACTTTCTAATAAAGGGGTGAGGGTAGAAATCAGATTGTGGCATGCTAAAAAAAATACTCTTTTTTAGTTTAAAACCTAGAACATTTTATTGATAAGAGTCTATATTTTTCTTTGTTTTCTTGTCAAGGGTGAGTGTTAGGGCAGTTATAGTGAGTGAAAAGATTCAAGGGAGTTGAGGTTTCTGATGTTTGTTCTAAGAACGTGATATTGGAACTTGAAATTTCAGAGACTGCAAATAGGATTTAATTTGGCAGGGAATGTTTCTTTTTTAAAATTTTCAGGGGTTAAAAAGATGTTTATTCTCCTAACAGAACAAGAAATCTGAAAGCAAGCAGTTGCTGGTATTGACCAACAGTTCAACCGTAAGACTAGCACATCTCCGATTCTCCCTCTTCCCCTCTCAAATCGGGATAAAGGGAGCGAGAGAGAAAGGAGTAGAACCTCAAATGTCCCCCTTTATCAGGAAACACAAAAGCCTTCCTAGACAAGCACAGCGACGCAAGCCTGTAATCCCAGAGTCTGGGGAGACTGAGGCAGGAAGATCACAAGCTCGAGGCCAACCTAGACAATTTAACAAGGCACTGTCTCAAAATTAAAAATAAAGAGGGTGGGGCTATAGCTCAGTGGTAGAATGCCCCTGGGCTCAATCCTCTGTACTGCAGTCAGGAGAGCCTTCATGGAAGCCACAGAAGACTCCACTGAGGGGATCACGGGCCACATTGTGACACATGGCTACCTCTATCTACAAACAGCCTGTTTTCCAGAGGCTAGAGTAGAAAGCAAGGGAGTGGGGAATAGGAAATACCCATTGTTTTACAAAAAAAGCAATGTTTCTCCAGAGGTCAAGGTTTAGTCTTCTTGTGTAGACCAATCAATGTAGTAGAAAGCTACCATTACCGAGCACAAATGGCTAGTGAGGAATCTTCAAGATTCATGCTTGTATGTCATGGTCATAAGAAGATGGAGGATGTTGTGAAGGACCCAACACCACCCATCCCCAGTCTGCTCAAAGCATATTTCTTTTTTTTTTTTTCAGCACAGATTTTTTATACATTTCTTGAGTACAACAGGGTTACATAGACATGTATGACATATCAATCATTGTCAGATCACAAATAGCACCACTTCTTCGTTTTACACATATAGACCACATTTTTAACATAGCCTGGTAAAGCAAACTTTCTAGAGTCATAAAACCATACTCCTTTAGGGTCATATATTCACTTTCTAAAAAGAAAGGGTCTTTCATCTGCGCATCCTAGGGGCAATCTCCAGACTTCGAGACGCCAATGTAGCCATAGCAGAAGAGTCAGTATAATTGCTCATATATACAGATAGTAACTGCCAGGGGGGAAAGAGCCCAGCTGGGCTCCCACAATTCCCCTGTTTTTATTTTAAAATGCACGAGGGACTGTGCCTGTCTTAGGTTGTTTCCTACCAGGTGCTTCATCTTACCCATCATGGGGTCTCGATGAGTCATTCAAGGAGCCCTGTCTTAGGTTGATTTGCCCTGAGAAAATCGAACCCATCATTGACTACCAGACCCTGTGCGAAGCAGTGCTTGCATTTTTATTCCATGTAAATCTGCTCATATACTAACATAGGCATTAATCACAAGGCATACAACAAGTGGTAGAATGCATAAACCTAGAATGACTATTGCTGTTCAAAGCATATTTCTTAGTAAAGTGATCAAGTACTAATATTTTTAAGCTCCATACAAGTAGATAGTGCTAGTGTGAAGAGCAGTCCCTGAGATCAGTATACACTTATGTATGTATCTTCTAAAAGAGTACATGCAGTTGTGTGTGTGTGTGTGTGTGTGTGTGTGTCCAGTAACTCCACTTCATCACTCTGATCTCCAAAGCAAGTTCTGTCAACATTGCCTTTTTGTAGATTTCCATTTGACATTTGAGAGCTAGTTCATTGTTTTGGGTTCTCTGTTTGCCATGCTCAGCATTTCTTTGCTCAGTATATTCCTTCCTATTAAGAAAACTTTGTAAATTTTAGTAATCTCTCAGGAATTCACAAGCCAGCTCCTCTGCAGAGCTCTGGGCCTCATTTTTGTGTGTCGCTTTAATAAAATGTTATATTGGGGCTATAGATTACAATCAAATGAAATACACAGCATTCGGCTCTTCAGAATGCTGTTCTTCCTTTGCTCTTTGAGAATTTTACCTTGGAGCTAAACTTGCCATTAACTTACTCTATGTGAATTGTTTTATATTTCCAGTTTGGAGTGGTCAATTGCCATATGATGAAATTATATATTTTTAGAATAGGAAAAGGAAATTTTTTGGCTTCTGGTTGGATGTTGTTTAGAATGTCCTTGATACAATTTGGTCATTTAGTATAGCTTTGAACCTTAGACCATGAGTAAAATTTCTGGGTCCGATTTTGTCTCTTCTTGTTAATACACAGATAAATAACTCTATACGCTACAAATAGCCTCACATGACACAGGAATCCAGGGGCTGAAAAGCCCTAAAATGCTTTAAGATATTATCACAACATTCTTTAGAGTTGCTTTCACCTAGACTGCCACATGAAACAGGATGAAGGCAGTGTCCCTGCCTTGTAACCAAACAAGAGGAATACTGGTTACATTACAGAGGGGACATAATGTCATATCCAGTCTTCAGCAGGTCCAGTTGTGAATACCTAGGATGACAGCAAGGCTGATAATCATTTAAAATCTCCATGGTCACCTTCCCCTTCTTCACTACACATCAGTTCCCTTGAACAACATTTGCCTTTATTGTGTTTACTATATTATTTTAATTGATCAGAGTCTGGTTCCACAGATGAGAATTTAGCCTTATAAATTCTGCATCTGGATTATCTATCCAGGTCCTTGTCTGGACTTGACATGGTCTAGAAATAGATTGAGCACTAAAGGGTCTTAGCTATAGGCACTGTACAGCCAGATGTTGAGTCCGTGCCTTGAAAAGGTGAAGCTACCTGCCAAGTCAGTCAATGATGGCTCACCAAATCTCATGTTCTCCAACTCCAGGGAGCCCTTCTTCCAAAAGACTCCATATCCTCTGATAGAGAGGAGGATTTCCAGACAGAAAAACAAACAATATTGATAAGTAGAAATAGAACTTCAAGACAGATGGAATTATTTTATAAGTAATTTATAGCTGTAATTAATCTTAAGGCTTGACCTGAATAACTAGCAGGCTAAAGAATAATAATAATTGCTTATGTTTCTGATTTATATTAATACTGACTATGCTTTAAAAGCTATTGATGTATTTTACCTATATTGACCCACTCAACCTCTTGATATAGGTCCTATTATCTTCATCTTACAAATGAAACAAAGGTAGAAAGAATTCGAATAATCAGGTCTTGGTCACATAAAGTAAGTGGTAGAGACAGGATTCAGAACCAACCTTTGAGGCTCCAGAGAACTAAGAGAAATTTTGAATGAGTGCCAAATTATTTTTGGTGATATTTGAGAAGTTATGGGGAAATGGAAATACAACAGATTTTAGAGATAAACAAATGTAGTTCACACTTTGGCTATTCAGTATTTTTTCCTGCAGAAAATGTTCAGGTGTGGTTAAATTATTCCGTAAATTATGTGGGAAAGTATAAAAAGCTCTATCAAACTTTCTAAAAAGACCTTTTGATGACACTTAGTTGACCTTAAGCTCAATATGAGTTAAAGAAGAATGCAACACACTACCACTATGACTTCCACCTGACCCCCACCCAACTTAACCCCCAGGTTTTAAGCTTCAGTGCAAGCAGCAAGGTAGCTCAAGAAAGTGAATTGATCATGCCCCTCTGTTTATACTGCCGAATTACCTATTTTGAGGAAAATACAGATGGACTGGAATGTTTTGGCCAGTAAATTCTGAGAATTATAACATGATTCAACCTGGTCATTTGAAAAATGACTGAAAAAGCAGGGACAGTTAGCCTAGAAAGGGAAAGACTTGAGGAAGACAAAAGAGGTATCTTCAATACTTACAGTACTGATATGTATGAGAATGACTACAAGGTTAGGGGAAATCAGAACCAATGATGAGAAGTTAGTTAAGGCAGAAATTGGCTTGTTGTATGATGATCAGACATTTCAGAGATGCAATAGACTGCCTCAGAAGATGTTGGGTTTCCCTTCACAAACACTTGTGTGAGTGTGCAACCAGAAACTGGACAGCCACTTGCACATGTGCAGAAGGCACAAGCACAGATCACATGGTTGGGCCACTTCCAGCTCTGACATCCTGTTTCTATCATTCTATGAATTGATTCGAGACAGTCAGCTGAGCTTCTATGTATAGTCAAGTACAGAAATAGTCTAGTACATCTTGGACTTCTAATGCTGCCAACACTAGCATTAGCCAAATTGGTAAAAACAACAAGATGAACAAAATAATATGTGTTCCAAAAAAAATCTGTAGGCATCTAATGAAATGATTGCTGTTTTGTCCTCACCCCTTCTTCCAGTGCTTTCTCCTGCTCAAGAGGGCCACGTGAACATGGACCTCCCCCCCGTGTCCGAGCAAATCACACAGACGCTGAGTGAACTGGCCAAGTCCTTCCAGGATATGGCTGACCGCTGCTTGCTGGTCTTGCATCTGGAAGTAAGGTATGACCCAGCTAAGCAGTCTTTGAAACACCAATGCTCAATGGTTCATAAATCACCTGCATATTTCTGGTGGTGTATCACCATAATTTGTGGGGGGTTTTGTTGGTGTTGTCTTTTTTTTTTAACAATGAACATGATTTTCAACATTATTCAGTCATTATTAAAGTACTTGAGCACATGCTCTATTGTGAATGTGATAGTTCAGAGTTGGCATGGCCTATTATGTCAGAAAGGCTTGGATTTGAATGTTCATACCCACTGGCTAGGTGATCTGAGATTGACTACTTAATCTTACACATCCTCAATTCCCTCTTATTAAAAATGGAAATGGTTATTCCTAATTTACAGAGATTTTATAAATGAAATAGTAAATAATCGGCACAATGTCTGCCACATAATAAGGGCTCAAAATGCGGCCACCTTGCATTTATTACATCTTTTTTGTCATTCATATTTTTACTAAAATAGAAATCAAGAAGGGGCTTACAGATGCAAGAACCATGATCCTGCAAAGAACTTAAACCTAAGTAAAGAGATTAAGTTAAATAATAAGTCAAGAAAGTAGTTTCAAAGATGCCAAATACTTGGACTCTCCTTCCTTTCCCTGCAGTGAGGGATATTGTGATTATCATTGGTAACCTCTATTATTATACAGATAGAAATGGGAGGAAGAAGGACTAGGAAGTCTTTAGTTGTTCATTTATTCAGGAGATATTTACTGAGTGCCTTCTTTGTGCCTGGCAATGTTCTAAAAATTGGGATACAGCAATGAACAAAATATTCAAGTCTCTACTATCATGGAATTACGTTCTAATGGGGAAAAACAGCCAAGATTAGACAAAAAAGACAATTTTTAATAAACGCAACTAGTGTAATAATATAATGGGACCAGTCAATGCTGTTCAATAGAAAGATAATGAGAACTAGAGATGTGAGCCACATAGACAATTTTAAATTTTCTAATAGAGGTTGAGCATCCCTAATCTGAATATCCAAAACCCGAAGTCCTCCTTAGATCTTGGAACATCCCAAACCTTGAATTTTCATATTAGGGATGCTTGACTGGTAAAATCTCTGCAGGTATTCTAAAATCCAAAAATTTCTGGTCCCAAGCATTTCAGATGAGGAATATCTAACCTGTAGTCACAATTGAAAAAGGCAAAGTGAATTATAATTATATATTTTACTTAACCCAGTATATTATCATTTCAACATGTAATTGACATAAAAATGATTAATGAGAAATTTTGCATTTTTTATCCTGAGCCTTTGGAATCTGAATATTTTGTACTTTATTATACATCACAATTTGAACTAGTCATATTTCCCCTGCTCGGTAGCTTATGTGGCTAGTGGGTACTGGATAGTGCAGAGTGTAGGGGGTTGACTAAGGAGGGTCTTTTTAGATAATCCTAGGAAGTGTGACAAATTGACAAGAAGGAGTCATTTGTACAACACCAAGGAAAAGAAAATTTAAGACAAAGGAAGTAACACTTAGTAACATAGGTACTAAGACATATCACGTTTGGCTCTTTTGGGAAACAGGAGCCTGATATGTCTGTGGCCTGAAGAACAAAGCAGGTGGGGATGATTGGAAGACTAAGGTCCAGGAGACAGGCTGGAGCCTGATCATGTGGGGTCAGGAGACCTGACCCTGGTCTTACAAGCCAAGTGAATAATAGTTCAGATTTGATCTAAGGGCCTTCACAAGCCATAGGAGAAGGTATTAAACAAAGGAGAGATATTAACTAGTTACCATTTTTAAAAGATGACTCTGAGACTAAGGATAAAGGTCAGTGGCAGAGCCCTTGCTTAGCATGCACAAGGCCCTGGGTTCCATCCCCCATATTGCCAAAAATAAAAAAATTAAAATTAAAAATTGCTCTGGCCTATGGAATTATTGTATGGAAAAGGGACTTCAGGGAGAGAGATGAATGGAAGTAGGGTGACCAGTTGGCACCAGTTATGAGCACCAAAGTGGATTTGGGGCATGGATTAAAGATAAAACTTGTGGACAGATTGGGTTTAGTGATGGGGCTGGTGACAGTTGGAGAAAGAAAGGACTCAAGGAAAACTGCCTGTCTGGGGCCTGAGCAACAATATGGATGCCATTACCTGAGGTGAGAGAGACTGAAGGAGGAGGAAGTTGGGGGTGGGGGAGGGAATCCAGAATTCCATTTTCAAGATGTTCAGTTCAGGATGCTTTTTAAACATCCAGTCGACAGATATGTACTTATGAAACATCAGAAACAGAAACCCCATGATCAAAAAGTACATAGGGTGGCAATACATTTTATTCTGTACTTTGTTTTGTTGTTTGTTGTTTGTTTTGAGTTTTTTGGTACTAGGCTTTGAGTTTTTTGGTACCAAAAGGACATTCTACCTCCAAGCTACACCCCCAAATATTTTTACGTTTTATTTTGAAACAGGGCCCTGCTAAGTTACTGAGTGTTTCTCTAAGTTTTTGATGCTGGCCTCAAATCTGCAATCTTTGTGTCTCAGCCTTCCAAGTACTGGCATGCACCACTGTGCCCAGCTAATTCTGTATTGCTTTGGGACATTATTGTTGGAATGTTTTCTTAGGTTTTAAAAGTGTCAACAGGACTTGAGTTCTAATTAAGTCTTTGTGTTATGTTTAGATCCAGGTGTCAGAACATCTTTTAGAGGTATCACCATGTCCCTTCTTTTGTATGACATTTGTTATTTTTGTCCTTCATTATCTTGCCCAATGAGTTACTTCTTTATTGCTGGCAAGCACCTTACAACTGGAACAAAAGAAATCGCATTACAGATTTGGAATCTATTTTACTCAGCATTCTTTCTGATTTTATTTCTTACATGAACCTTTCCAGAAATAAAGGCTCTTGCTATATGTTTTCTGATTTGTTTTACGATAATTTTTAGATTTGTTTTCTATTTATTTTCAAGCTGATAGTGAAATAAACCAGGCATCTTTCCATGAATAAATAAAGGCAATAGATGGGGGAGGAGGGGGGCCCAGCAATATTCTGATGCTTCTGTTACCCAGCCTGCAAAGAAAAACAAGGGAACACCAAATTAATTACTCTCACAACTCCTAGAATTTATGCTATTGATTGCATGGTGGTGGGACGTGTTCTACATTCAGAATTACCTACTTGTAGTGTAGCTAATTCCAAGTGGGATATTTTCAACACGTTTGAGTAAGATCTTTTAAATCCTTAACCTCTATTCTGTTCTTTTTATTTTTGCACATCTTGGCAATACTATTCTTATAATGCTGAACATGTTTTAGTCATTATTTATTAACTTTACAAGAAACCATACAGTGCTGTAATACTCATTGCTGTATCTCCCTCAACATTAGTTTAAAAAACAGAAAAAGGTCATTTCAGACTGAATAACCAAAAAATAAATAAAAAATAACTGAGCTTTAGAATCCTGGATACAGAATTATCTGTCCTTGATTTTGAGAAGAGCAAGCATGCTTATTTTTTCTAAATTAAATTTCCGCATTTCCTCGTATAACATGATTTCAACATTCAGATTGCTTTCTTATGAGTATGCTCCATTTTGTCTTTGTTCTTTTTTAAAGTGTGGTTCATAAAACTAGCAGAATCCTCCGTGTGTGGTTCAGACAGTAAATGTTTACATACTTTATTCTGTCCTAGCACATTAACAGTTTTTTGGGGGGATGATACGAAATGAATAAGACATATCTCACAATAATCCTCAGGCTGTTGCGTAATAAATGCTAGTGCCATGGGGACTCAGAGTGCACACCTGTCTCTCCCAGACCATTAGCTCTTCTAGGTATGCCTTATGTATTGTTACAAATGGCCCCAGAACCTAAAAAAGTCCTGTTGTACATTAGGTGCTCAGTAAAAGTGTGATTGATTTTTAAGAATTATCTGGTTAGAGTCGGGTGTGGTGGCACATGCCTGTAAATCCCAGTACCTGGGAGGCTGAGACAGGAAGATCACAGATTCAAAGCCAGCCTCAGCAACTTAGCAAGACCCTGTTTCCAAATAAAAAATAAGAGTAGAGCTGGGAATATAGCTTGGAATAGAATGTCTCTGGGTCCAATCCCCAGTACTACTAAATCAAAAATGAAACAACAATGACAAAAAAGAATTAGCTTGTTTGAAACCAAATTCAGGTAGGATAAGTGCCATCTCCCCAAATAAAACTTTAAAGAAATATGAAATTGGTTTAAAGAAAATGATTTAGTTTATAGAATCTGTTTAACACAGTAGTTCACTTGTAAGTCCACTGCACACATCCGAGAGGGATGATGTGTAGCCAACATCATCCTCGTGATGATCAGCTAATGTTTGTTTTGTCCCCATCCTCCTGTGAAAGAGAATTAGAACTGGGACCCCATTGCCCAGAAGCTAATGTGATGAAACGGCTGGTTAGGTCCCTTCTCTGGCATTTGCAGCCAAGAAGTCACTGTAGTCAGAAAACATGGACAGAATAGAAGAAAATGTATATAAAGCATACGAATGGCCCCCAAAATTCCAGAACAATTTCAAATGCCAAAAATTTGTGTCATTCCCCAAACTGTCTTTATCTCCATAGCCTATGTTTTTCTTTAAGGTTGTTATAGTTCAAACTAAAAAGTGTTCTCATATCCAGCAATCCTGAGTTGAAATCCCATCTATTGAGCATTTGAAATTTGGCCTGTGTCATTGTGGACCCATTTAACCACCAAATAGCCCCTTTCCATAATTCGAAGCATAAGGGAAATGACACTTCCAAGAGATGAAAGATATGGTGAAACCATTAAAAATTGTTGATATTTTTTTCCTCGTTTGAATACTAGAAGAAGAAAATTAAGTTGCGTTTGAATCTCAGATACCAAGAATGTCACCTTTATCAGCTGATTTTCCTCACCATCAGGAGGGTGATAAGTGGGTTCAACAGCAACCGCCTGTCACTGTTAGGATCCTAAGTGTGCACTTTCTGAAAATCAACTATCCTGCTGTGTAATCAGCAGTGTTTGCAGAAAACCTTAATTCCAAAGTCACGTTAAGGTCAGCAACAACATGCCAGAATTTAAAGAAAAAAATAACTTTACTTAAATTTGACATTCACTGGTGACTATTTTAATTTCTTTTTTCTCTCTAATGATTTGGAAAGAGGAAAATAGTACCTGGAACAGATAACAGTGGTTATCCCTCCTGTCTGCTACTAGCTTTAGGATCTCATCAATTCTTACCTCCAAATCATAGACTTTGCTAACCAGTCTCTCTACTTTGAGTTGCTTCAATTCTGTGCCATAAATACACTCTCATACTGTGCAGAGTGATCTTGCCAAAGCTCACGTCTGATTACATCATTTTACCTTGTAAAATTCTCCTAGGACTCCCTGTGGCTTCTGACGTGAAGTCTAGGCATTGGAGGCCTAGAACTGATGGACTGGCCCCTGCCAGTCTCCCCACGCTCACCTCATGGCTCTCTCGTGTGAGCTGTTGTAGCAAGAAAGAACTCCTCTCCATCACTCAAAACCATCCTCTACCATAGCCTCACACCTTTACACGGTCTTCCTGTGGACAGGGGATACACTGCCTAGAATTTACTGTGAAAGTACTTTAGCAGAGATGCTTGATTTCAACTAAGCCCTACTTTATTTCAATTTCTGCTACAGTAGCAATCAGTTGTCTTAGTTACAAATTCTACTCTGGGATTGGTCAACCTTCATTATGTCAGAAAGGTCACATTCAAGAGGAGCTGCTGCCAGTGCCCTTGCTGCAACCTTGATCACAGTGGTACACACCTTGCCAATCAGCACATGAATGCCATGGTGAATCTTTACTGGTGAAATTAATCATTGGTTACATGAGTGGCGGTCAAGATATTTTGATTCTCTTGTGTAGAAAGGTTATAAGAATATTATATCCTATCCAAACTTATCTCAAAATATTCTAGAGGATGGAGGTATAGCTCAATAGTGGGGGTATAGCTTAGAGAATGTGTCTGGTGTGCACAGGCCCTGAGTTTGATCCTCAGCACCACCAAAAAAATTTTTAAAGGACTACAGAGCTAAATATAAAACTTCTAGAAGAAAACATAGGAGAAAATTCTCATGACTATGTTTAGGTAGTGATTTATTTATTTTTCATTTTTCTCTTTCTCTTTTTCTTTCTTTCTCTCCTCTCTTTCTCTTTCTTCCTTCTTTCCTGGCTCTATCTTTAAGCTATGCTCCCAGCCCTATTTTATTTTTTATTTTTAAACAGGGTCTTGCAAAGTTGCTGAGGCTGGCTTCAAACCTATGGTCCTCCTGTCTCAGCCTCCCAAGTACTGGGATAACAAACAATGCATCACCACTCCCAGCTACAATTTCTTAAATATGACACCAAAGGTACCATTCATAAAAGAAAAAATTTATCAAAATTGAAAATCAGTATTTGAAAGACATTGTTAAGGTACTTTAAAAAAAATAAAAGACATTGTTAAGATGAAAAGACAAGCCAAAGACTGGGAGAAAATATTTGCAAAATGCATATTTGATAAGGGACTTATATCTAGAATATATAACGAATCCTCAAAACTTAATAAGAAAATAACCCAACTTTAAAAATTGGGCAAATGATGTGAAAAGACACTTCACCAAAGATGTATAGATGAGAGCTGGGCGTGGTGACACATGCTTGTAATCCCAGCATTTGGGAGGCTGAGACCAGAGGATCCAGTTTCGTGGCCAGCCTCAGCTACCTAGTGAGGCACTCCACAACTTAGTGAGACCCTGTTTCAAAATAAAGAATAAAAAATAGGGTTGAGGGTATATAACTCAGAGGTAGAATGCCCCTGAGTTCAATCCCCAGTACAGAAAAAAAAAAAAAAGAAAGAAAGAAAGATATATAGATGAGAAATAACCACAGGAAAAATGCCCATCATTAGTCATTAGGCAAATACAGTTAAAAACCACAAAGATATACCACAATACATCTATTGTTTAAGTGTAAATTTTTTGAGATCTAGAATATTTTTATTATTTCTACATTTATTTATTTATTATTTTTTATTTATGTGGAAAAAAAGCTTTTTAAAGTTGGCCCACTGAGTACTGGTGAGGACGCAGAGCCACGAGAACTCCTGTGCATTGCTGGTAGGAAAGCAAAATGGCACAGTTCCCTTGGACAGCAGCGAGTCACTCTCTTACAAGATTAAGCTTACACCGACCATATGATCCAGAAATTCCACATCTAGTTATTTACCCAAAAGAAATGAACCTTATATTCACAAAAAATCCTGAACATGAAGCAACTTTATTCATAACCACCCCAAACTGAAAAGTAATGTCAGTATCAACTGGTGAATGCATAAACCTTTCACCACTCAGTGGAAGGCTACTGAGCAGTAAAAAGAAATGAACGAGAGTAGAGATGAATTGCAAGTGTTTTATGCAAAGTGAAAGAAGCCAAGCCCAAAGGCTATGTACTATATGTTTCCATTTATATGGCATTCAGAGAGAGAGTAAACTACAAGGACAGAAAATAGATCAGTACATACAAAGGCTTTGTATGTGAGTAGGAACGGCATGCAAGGGGGACACAAGGGAATCTGTAAATTATTCGTGTCCAAACCAACTCCAGTTTTCAACATAGAAATGCCCTTCTTTCTCAATCCACTCAAATACACGTGGAGACTCAAGTACCTCCTTGTGTCATGGCCAGTTTCCATGGTACCCTGCATTGACCGGGTTTAAGTGAGATGTTGTCCTCTTTGGGTCATTTTTTTTCTTGATCTCCCCCACTAGGCTGTGGAGTATTTTAAGGGCACAAACCTCTTTATATTCCCTGGGCCTAGGACAATTTCTAATAAGTTCACAGAGGCTCAACAAGCAATTTTAAGTAATAAATTGGTAGTAATAAATATAATGTAGTGGTGGCAGCCAATACTTACTGTGCACTTCCTTTGTGCCAGGCAAGTGCTGTGCATCTTATATGTAGTAGTTCTTCACAGTACCCATGAGATAAGAGTTATTATCATCCCCATTTCATAAATAAGGAAACTGAGCCCTAGAGACTTAAAGTAATTTGCCTAAAGTCACACAGCTCATAAATATCAGAACTGGGAATCAAACCCCATAGTTTCTCACCAAAGCCTATACATTGAGAGTCTGTGAACCCTGCCAGTCATTGCAACATCTATTAAAAGATATCCTTTTTGTACTGTGCACACATGGTGTGAAAGGAGACCTTTAGAACTCATCTATTCCTTACCAACACTGTATAGCTCAGTAAAGCTCACAGAAGCCCACTTGCTCCAGATCACTCATTGGCTTTACAGAAAAACTAAGATTGCTTTCTGCTTTAAAAAGGTTGGCAGGGGGAGTTCAGAAAAATTTACGAGACCACTGTTGCTTCAAATATTTTGGTGCTCCCTTTATGAAGTTTAACCTAGGGTTATACCAAGCTGGGGCTTATACTTCCTGTCTAGACGTCTTTCCAGCCCATCATGCCCCCTCTAGTTACTTATGAATCTAATGATGCCTAAATGTTTTGGTATAGCTGGACATAGTGGCACATGTCTGTAATCCCAGTATTTGAGAGGCTGAGACAGGAGGATAGCAGGTTCATAACAACCTCAGCAACTTAGAGAGACTCTCAGCAAACTAGTGAAACCCTGTTTCAATTTCAAAACAAACAATAAAAAAGAGCTGGAGGTATAGCTCAGAGATAGAGTGCCCCCAGATTCAGTCTCTGGCATTTTACACACACACACACATACACACACACCTTTGTAGAATGAAGGAATCATGTGAATATGTTAGACTAAAGAAAAATCAGATGAGATGCCAACACTAAAAGATTAAAATCTTTTGGGGAAAACTTATCCACTTCGTAGGTTGTTCCTTGCCGTCTGCATTTATCTCTTTCTCCCTACCCTCTCCACTCCATTTTCTAATACTGTTCCCCCTTTCCTTGGGAAAAATTGTACCTTCGGTTTGGCATTAGAGGAGAATGGGGTAGGGGTTGAGGAGAGAGAATTCCCCCCCAAAATTATTCTGTTAGTTTGGTTTTCCTTTATGTTGTACAATGGGGAGAGCATAGAAGGCCTCTGTTACTTTGAGGACAACAGTCTCAGGAAAAATAAAGTAGATCAGAGGCCATATACGAATGAAAAGCAGTTTAACTTTGTCTTGTGAGGGAGAAATACAAAACTGTTTACTTTGTGCCTTAAAACTAAGAACTATCAAACATACTTATGAGAAAAATAGCCAAGCCATTTAAGGACCGAGAGAGAGAGAGAGAGAGAGAGAGAGAGAGAAATACACAATGGGAACGATGACGCGACACCTCTGTAATGACGCTGTCCCCCCAGTGGTCTCTGTGCCTTAGGGGAGTCACTGCCTCTATCTTTGAGGCCCCACCTCAGAAGGTGTGAACACAACAGCTTGCAGCTGAATGTTTGAATTCCAGGTGAAAATCAAATATTTTGGTGCTGTGTCACAAGAAGATTACTGTCGTCACTGGAAAGATTAACTGTCATCCCCGTGTTTCCCGTTTGCAGAGTCCACTGTTTCCACTATCTCATCCCTCTGGCAAAGGAGGGGAACTATGCCATTGTCGCCAACGTGGAAAGTATGGATTACGACCCTCTGGTGGTCAAGCTCAACAAAGACATCAGCGCCATTGAAGAGGCCATGAGCGCCAGCCTGCAGCAGCACAAGTTCCAGTACATCTTTGAAGGTTCACCTTGCTTCTATCTCTGGGAGTTGGGGAGGAAGGAGGAGTGATGCTTTTCCTGATATTCTGTATTATTGAAATGCAAAACTTGTAAGAAATAAGTTGTTTGCTAGTTCCTTTGGATGAGATGTGCGATCCCCAGCCTCTCCGTGTATGACAAGGTAGATAATATGGCTGCCATCTGCTCCTGGCTGATAGGGAGATGCGATCCAAGATAATGCAGATGGCCGCCTGCTGCCTACCTTGACATGCCACTCAGGAGATTTGGGAAAATGTGCAGAATGGACCACAAATTAACTCAAGAGGAGCTCATTAAAAAAGAAAAAAGAACACACACACACACACACACACACATACACAAATGAGAGAGCCCTGAAAAAAAATCTTTCATTGGCTAATATTATCAGTGGAAAGGGAAATTTTCTCTCACATGATGCATTATTGTATAAAGAACAGAAAGAAGTCTGTGATGAGCAGTGATTTTTAGGAAGGCTGCAGCCACCCATACCCAAGGGCCAACAAACAAGGAAGACTGTGAGAGACATAATATCTCAAGACATTTTCTCAAAATTTTAAAAAAATATGGTGCCAACCAAATTATTTTGTCAACCTGAACTTACCCACAGGACCCTGTCACTCTAGTAAAATACCTGAGATAATTGATTTGTAAAGGCAGAAGGATTATTTTGGCTCATGCTCAGGTAGACCTATTGCTTTTAGGTCTCTGATGGTGGCGCTAGGTGGCAGGGACAGGGAGCAAGTGGCAGAGAAAGCTGCTCACCTCATAGCCAGGAAACAGAAATAGGAAAAAGAGGAAGAGGTGGGGATCCTACCTCACCTTCAAGGGCACACCCCAGTGACCGAAGGACCCCTACTAGCCCCTGCCTGCTGAAGTCCCACCACCTTCCAATTGTGCTGAGCTGGGAACTGAGCCTAGGGAATAATTCTTCAAACTATAGTAGAATCCTGTTAGAATTTCCAATTATATTCCCTTTTTTATTGTTTCAGTTGATTGTGTCCTCACATGGGGTTAAGCCAGTAAGACAATTAAGAAAGCACATTGTCCAAAGATGGTAGCAAGCTGAAGATGGGCACCGGTCACACATGGTTGATGCTTATTTTATGAAAAAGTTATGTTGTAGTAAATTTGGACCTCTTTCCCCAAACCTTATTTTAACATTACATGATTAAGATGAAGATGTGACCTGATGGAGATTTTATCCAAAAAAAAAAAAAAAAAGTAAGTGATTAAAGGGTCAGTTGCTGGCTAGCTCCAGGACGTTATGAATTTGGGGACACCTGTAATCCTCTGCAGCTCGAAGCTACAGTGCCCGGCTGAGAAGTCACTTTGCCCTGACAACACAGAGCTGCTTCTTTGTTCCAGTCTTTTTTAAGCCCTGTGCATCAACACTCACATTATTCATCTGATAAAATGTATTTCCTTAATTATTTATTATAAATTATGATTTCTTATTCTCTACAAACAATGCACCCCTCCCTATTGCCTGCACTTTGGACAGACTGTATTATTCCATGGCAGACTAAACTTAGACGTGAAGTTATTGGGTTCAAGAGAATGACAGCAAAACTTGACTTAAAGCAGTTTTTCATATGAGTAGTCAGCCAGGCATGGTGGCACATGCCTGTAATCCCAGTAATTGAGAGACTGAGACAGAAGGATCACAGGTTGGAGACCCGCCTCAGCAACTTAGCAGTATCCTCAGCAACTTAGCAAGACCCTGTTTCAAAATATAAACATAAGCCAGGTGTGGTGGCTCACACTTAAATCCCAGTACTTCAGAGGCTGAGACAGGAGGATCACAGGTTCCACAGCCAGCCTCAGCAACTTAGTGATGCCTTCTACAACTTAGTGAGACCCTGTTTCAAAATGAAAAATAAAAATTGGGCTGGGGGTGTAGCTTGGAGTTACAGTGTCTCTGGGTTCAATTCTCTCTCTCTCTTTTCTCTCTCTCTCTCTCTCTCTCTCTCTCTCTCTCTCTCTCTCTCTCACACACACACACACACACACACACACACACACACACACACAAGTAAAAAGGGTTGGAAGTGTAGCTTGGAGGTATAGCCCCTCTGTGTTCAAACCCCAGTACCAAAAAAAATAAAAAATATATAAGTAGTCTAGCTTTCAATGTAGGCTCCATGGTTTTGTTTCTTTTCCTTTGAGTAAAACACCTTTTTCTTCACTTAAATAGCAGCACAGATAAGATTGTGGCCTTGAAGCAATTCGGGGTGAGTGTGGCAGAAGCAAGAGAGAATGCCTCTTCCTCTCCTTTTCTACTTTCATCTCAATTAAGGGAAAACACATTCTGAAGGCAGAGGAAGCCACTGAACCGGAAGATGCACCCTCCAATTGGAACCGTAGTCACCACGCAGGGATTGCGACTGCAGAAGAGGAAAAATGAGAAAAATAGGTGCTCATGACTCAACTGATGAGCTTCAGAGTTTAGAGGAAAATGTCCTGCTACAGGCCAACTTTGCAAGAATAAGAAAAAGATGGAGGAAGAAACATTTACTTAGTCCCACATATTTGGAATGAAATCTAACTTTTTTTTTTTTTTTTTTTTCTGTGGAGAGAGGTTGGACTCATTACACACAGGTTAAAGGGGCCCCGGCTCCTATTCTTGTAAGACCCTATCTCTCCTGTTCCCAGTGGCTCAGGGTCCAAAGCAAGAGCCCCCCAAAACTGTCAAGTCTCCAGTCCCAAATATTAACGATACCTTGTGCCTCTCCAGGTGGGAGGGACAGTCAATGTTTTGGGGCAATGTTTCTGGCTGCAGTGAGCGCTGGTCCTTTG